>JAHLKH010000052.1:0-150144 GCA_025526915.1 Entophlyctis helioformis | reverse complement strand
TAGCATCGCCGGCTCAGCCACACCTCTGCGCAACACCATTCTCTACGACACCGGCGCCACACAACACATCTCAGGCTGCATCGAACACTTCCACAGCGGCCTCACGGAGACCGTCCCTCAGGTCGTAGCTGGCATCGGCAGCCAGTCCCTGACAGCCACGCTTTCCGGCACTATGCACCTTCCCTGCATCACCGAGACCGGTGAGCACTGCCTGACGCTGCGCGACGTGCTGTTTGTCCGGGACCTCCCCTTCACACTGGTCGCCCACCGTCGCCTTCTGGAAGACGGCCTGCACCCGCAACTTGCCGGCTTCAACGGCCTGCGCGTGCTGAGCGCCGACGGATCGTCCGTTGTCGCGTGGTTCCACTTTGACGAGAATGGACTCCTGCGGCTCGTCAGCCCCTCAGCTGAGCACCGCACTGAGCCGGTCCTCCTGCCGCACGGTTCAGACGCTCTCGCGCTCCTTGTCACCAAGCGCACCCTGCGCGAGTGGCACGCATGCATGCACATCTCCCGCCAGAACGCCGTCCAGCTCGCAAACGCCAACCCAAACTTTGTGGTCACCAAGCTCGACATGACCGACAACTCCGAGTGCCTGCCCTGTGTTGCCACGCGCACCCCTCGTGCCTCCTACCCGGCATCGACCACGCCCCTACTTCCACGGCCCCTTGCTCTGGTCTCGGCCGACCTCGGCTTCCCCGTCATGCCCGAGACGCCAGGCAAGAAGATGCACTATCTCGTGCTGATCGATCACTACACGCGATTCTCGGCCGTGTTCCTGCTGTCAGCCAAGCATGAGGCCGCAGGTCACATCACGTTCTTCCTGAAGAACGCTCTAGCCCTCCATGAACCCCATCACTGCGTCACGTTCCGCTCCGACAAGGGCGGCGAGTTCATGTCGCAGGAGCTCCTCACCTTCTTCCGGGATCATGGCATCAGTCGCGACCTGTCGACCACAGCCACCCCCGAGCAGAACGGTATGGCCGAGGCCGTCAACCGCACTCTCAAGGGCCTGCTGCGCGCCCTGCTCAAGCAAAGCGGCCTGCCAGACAATCTGTGGGGCGAGGCTCTCATGTACGCCAACTGGATTCGTAACGTGACGCCGCACTCGGCCTTCACGCCCGGCGTCACCCCATTCGAGATGTGGTTCGGCTACAAGCCCGACTATAGCCTGTTCCTCATGTTCGGCCAGCTCGTGTACGCCCACGTCCCAGCAGACCATCGGCGCGCACCTGACGACACGCACATTCCTGGCCGATTTGTTGGCATCGACGACGAGTCCAAGGCCATCCGCGTCTTGTGCAACGCCACAGGCAAGGTCATCCCAAGCAGCAGCTTCCGCTCCGTCGACCGGTCGCCCATCTCGCTCGATGTGCCTTACCCCTCGCTTTCGTCTCGCCTAAGCAACTCCGACTCTGCCCTCAGCGAGGTGCTCCAGCTGTCCTTCCCTACACCGCCTGTCACCGCCGAGTCAATGTTCGCCCAGCAGGAGCGCGACCAGGAGGCCGAGCTCGACCTGCTCGCTGCCAAACTCGGCCTTGCCTCCCCTGAGGCCGGCGGCAATGACTTCGCCTACGCCGACCCACCATCTGGCACGGCACCACCTGCCACTGCAGTCTCGTCTGGGGGGGATGGTGCAGTCTCAACTTCAACTGTATTGGCAAACGGCGCCGCGCCAGGAGGAGCCACGACTGTGCTCAACAACACGCAAGTGCTGCGACGATCTGCGCGCATCAGCCAACTGCACAATGCCAGTCAAGCAGCACTCGCCGTGGCGCCACCATCCATCAGCAGCAACGGGTACGCACTGTTCGCAGGAGCGTTCGCCCTCCTCGCGTCCACGACCAGCAGCCCCACCGACATGCCGGTCCCGCTCAACTGGAAGGAGATGACGCACCCAGGCTACAATGGCATCTGGGTCGCGGCAGCCACGAAGGAGATCCGGTCATGCCTTGCGAACGGCACCTGGGAGCTCGTCTACCAGACACCCGACATGATGCTCATCACGTGCAAGTGGGTCAACAAACTCAAGACGCTCCCACCACCGGCGACCGAGCTGCTGCCCAAGTCCCGCATCGTGATCCGAGGCTTCCAGCAGACTCCCGGCGTCAACGTCTTCGAGACATACGCGCCGGTCATGCGAATGAGCTCACTGCGCCTACTGCTCACCATCGCAGCGACTCTGGACCTCGAGATGGCACAGTGGGACGTCTCCACCGCATTCCTGCACGCGACACTCAAGGAGGAGATCTACATGGAGCTGCCGCCCGGCATCACCGAGATGGGTATCGACGAGATCGACAACGCCATCCATGCTGCGAACGGCCGCCCCCTCGTCTGCCGCCTCCGCAAGTCACTCTACGGACTCAAGCAAGCTCCACACGAGTGGAACAAGGCCCTCACGGCTGCTCTCCTGGAGCAAGGCATGTCCGCCACGTCCGACCCATGCATATTCATCTACACTGGCAAGCCCGACAAACCCGGCAAGATCACTGGTCGCCTCTTCATCGGAGTGTACGTTGACGACATGATCGCGGCCACCGACAACATGGCCCTTCTCGAGCAGGTCCGTCGTGGCCTATTTGAGACCTTCGAGATGAAGGATCTCGGCGAGCCCAAGGTCATCATCGGCCTCGAGATCATCCGCGACAGGAACGCCCGCACCCTCACGCTGCACCAGTCCCGCTTCGCACAATCGATTCTTGACGAGGCCGGAACCTGGGACCTCGGCTCTGCCTCCACTCCTGCCCGCTCCTCGGATGGACCAGAGAGCTCACACAGACCCCAGGAAAAGGAGGAGCACGAGCCGATCGTCGAGCATAGTGCCTATCGTCACGTTGTCGGCCAGCTCATGTACCTGATGTGCGGCACGCGCCCCGACATCTCCACCGCCGTCGGATTCTGCGCCCGGTTTATGCATGCACCGTCGTCTAGTCACTGGACCATGGTCAACCGCGTTCTCGAGTACCTCAATGAGGAGCCGTCTCTCGGCCTTACCCTCGGCGGCCACGCGACCACAGCCGCCGGCGACCTGCACCCGCTGACCTGCTACGCCGACGCTGACTGGGCCGGCTGCAAGGACACTCGTCGATCAACCTCAGGCTACTGCGTCTTCTTCGGCAAGTCGCTGGTCTCCTGGAAGAGCTCCCGCCAGAAGTCGGTCGCCACATCCACTGCACAAGCTGAGCTCATGGCTACCAGTGCAGCTGGGCGAGAGGTTGTATCCATCCTCTGCGTCCTTGAGGGACTTGGCTTCAAGCAAGGCGGGCCAGTCACCATGTTCAACGACAATCAGGCCTGCGTCTCAAACCTCAACAACGCTGGCCGCATCAACCAAGAGACCAACAAGCACATCGCTGTTCGGCACTTCTACGTCCGCGAACTCATCATTGACAACATCGTCGCGGTCGCATGGATACCAACAAAGGAAATGGTTGCCGATATCTTCACCAAAGCCCTCGCCAAGGATCCCTTCGTTGCGTGCAAAGGACAACTCGGTATGATTGACGCGCTCACACAAAAGGAGGAGTGTTGAGAATGTGTGTGCGAGCGCGTGTGATAATGAAGTTACCTTATCCTACCAAATCCAACTCATCACCACCACCACCACCACTTTGCTTGCATGTCACACTCCCGCCTCTGTGTTGGCTGCTTGTGTTGTTGTGGCAGCCTGTCCAACCTTACATCTGTCTGTGCGTGCCTGCCTGGCTGCCCTGCCCACACCCCACTGCCCACTGCCCACTGCCCACTGCCCACACCGCCCACACCCCACCAGACCCCAGCAGTGCAGACTGCAGTTCACAGTAGGATAATGGACTTGTGTGCTTGAGCAGACACCTCCCACCGCCACTCGCGCTCTTGCTCTCTGCAGTCCCACCGTGCGAGTGTCGCTGGCAGTTGCCTGTGTGGGTGGACAAGTCTCTTACTGGAACCTGCCGTCTGGTCTGCTGTGCCTTCTCTCTCTGTCTCTCTCTCTCTCTCTGTCTCGCCTCTCTCGCTCTCTCGCTCTCTCGCTCTCCTGTCTCTCTCATGGACCCATTCAATACAATCCACTCGTTGCAACCACACAACCCTTGCTCTGCCAGTCCATCCAACAACAACACCACCACCACCACCACCACCACCACCACCAACAGTCACTGCTGCCACACTGGCAGTCGGAACACGGCGGAACACGTCGGAGCGGCGCGTGCCACCGCACAGAGGGATCTCGCGACGAGTGCCACCATCCAACCGTGACACGACAGCACGCGTCTGCATGAACCACCATCCCATGGCAAGCACCAGCCAGTCCTGCCAATGGAGCCTGCCGCGTGTGGCACGACTGCCAAGACTCGGCCCACACCAGACTGCCCAGCCATCACTGGCAGCGGTGCCGAGGTGTTTGGCAGTCAGATGAGTGTATGGATGCATGGGCCACACGACAGGAGATGGCTTGATGTGCTCAGTATGTGTGAGTGTGTGTGTGTGTGTGTGTGTGTGGCTGCCTCCACGGCCATGGCAGCATGGTCTGCGGGTCAGCAGGTCAGCAGGTCAGCGGGTCTTGTGCAGGCTTGCAACGTTTTGACTGGTCACGATATGCCCACTGGAACCAGTTCATGTCACTTTCCAGCAGCCAGCGGTTGATGCAGCACCAGTGTGCCATCCAGCACCGTTGCTGATGTGTGCCAGTCAACACACGCTCCACATACACACGATTGTCAACGAAATCCAATCTGTTTGTGTTTGTGTAGACATTGTATATGTATGCACAAGCGGATTTTGAGAACAAGAAGCGCCAATCCTCGATGGTCCAGTGGTTAGGATTCCACGCTCTCACCGTGGCGGCCGGGGTTCGATTCCCCGTCGGGGAGTTTCACTTTTGCTCGCCACGCCAAACAGATGCATCTGGACGTGGTTGCACTTTTTGCTGTTCTCGCTTCCACCCTCGCTTTCCTTTTGATCGTCCACACACGCTGTCCACGGTCTCTGGTGGCGATGTGCGTCCACTCGCCTCGCGAATGTGTGCATTTCTTCAGGCTGCCCATGGTGTGTTCCAGCGTACTTTATGGATACATCACCATGGACGTGTCGGACCAGGGGGATGACATAACTGAGGGATCTACGCACGGCCTAAAGCTCGAAAGGGTATGGCATCTAGTGTCTTGGGGACTGGGAATCTTCTTGGAATGAACTTGGGCATCACCTAAAAAACTCGCCTCGCGAATGTGCGCATTTCTTCAGGCTGCCCATGGTGTGTTCCAGCGTACTTTATGGATGCATCACCATGGACGTGTCGGACCAGGGGGATGACATAACTGAGGGATCAGCTCACAGACGTGCCCGACGGCGACCCAGACAGCAAGCCCCGCCTCAAGGCATACGGCCTGGCTGTCACGCTCAAGTCTGCCAGCAAGTGCGATACGGCTGCCATCTACACTGCGTTCCAGATGCAGAAGACAGCCAATATCATACGAGATCCGGTCTTTGACCCGCGACGCTCGGAAGGTGCACGGTTCCTGATGCTTGCACGCGTGGGCGGCATCTACACGGCTCGCCGCGCCATCAACGCCAACCTGCTCGACCCAGCCCACCCGTTTGGTGACGGTTCATGCTGCATCATGTGCGGCGAGGATCTGGGAAGCACGCTGGAGATTGCGCATTTTGCGCTCGAGTGCACAGAGGAGCGGATCGCGGCTATCCGCACAGCGCACAGGCAGCGTGGCTTGGACGCACGGTTCGCAGCAGCGCGCGCCATTGCAACGCACGAGAATGTGGGACACCCACAGATACGCGGCGATCTTGTACATATTGTTTCTGACGTGGTAAACTTGATGTGGGGGTTAGTCCTTGGCGGGACGTGGGGCGAAGCATTCAATGCGGAGCAGATGCGGAATTTCGAGGGTGATGGGTTGGCTATGGTGGGTTTAGCGGACTTCCTGCAAGCGTCTATTTGGGTGTACCGGTCTGAGCTCTGGGCACACAAACGGCGCGCTGTAGGGTAAGGGTACCTGTGGGATTTGCCAACGAGCCTATGCCATCACTGGTGGGGCATGCTATGCGAGCATTTGGAATGAAGCTTTCTTATCCATCAAAAAAAAAACCAACGAGCTCTCTCGTGGCTGGTGGAGCATGCTATGCGAGTACTTGAAAGTCAAGATGCCTTCCCACTCATCACAGAAGCCATTTGGTTGCAGTTGAAAGGACATGCCTCGTGAGTGCACGCTGCGAGTGCCAATGTCCATGGCAGAAGGCAGTCTTCATTCCGCTCGTTCAGTGCTCGCACAGGTTGAATGTCTCAATCATACCAGTGCGCTCGGTATCAATAACCGATCGTTCTTCCATCAGCTGAGCACGCACTGCATGCGACTCGGCCGTGCTCATTGTGCCATGGATGTGCGGCGCAATGAACACGCCAAGCTCAGGCGGCAGCCGCGACGCAATCACGCCCGTCTCGTACCAGTCCTGCTGCTGTGGCGCGACGTGTGCAGTCGACACAACACGTTTGGTAGGGTCCACAAGGAAGAAGACAAGCGTCTTGCGGTGTCCCGGCTTGGACGGATCCGCCAGCTTGAACGGCTCGACGTGGTGCTGCCAGCTGTTGGGGAATGCGATGCATCGGCCTTGGCTCGCCTGGATGCTTCCGAGATCCTGCACACCCTCGCCAATCTCGTTCCGGAACCCATACACCATTTCGTAGTAGGTGTGGTCGCTCTGCTCATATTTGAATGGCGGGTCTTCAGCGTTGACTGTGGTGCGGAACGACAGACGCGACGCGGTGATGTTGGCCATGTCGTAGTAGTAGATGCCTGTGGCCACAATCGACTCGTTGGCTGCTCCTTCAACGTGCCAGGTGCCGCCACCATACTCGGGATTCTCAGGCGTCAGATGGATGTTGGCGAGCTTGACAATGACCTGCAGGTCGCGGCCGCGCAGGCTGACTGGCGCTACTGGCGTTTCGGGCGGCGAAAACGTGGCGGGTAGTCGCGGCTGCAAATGGCCCCATCTAGGGAAATTGCCCCAGCGGTTTTCATCGCCTGACTGAACCTTGCGGACAACATCAACAGCCGCCTCGTAAGCCGCGTCATCATCGTCGTCTGGTAAACCGGCGATCTTGGCTTTGAAGTCGCGCAGCTGGTGGCGTGTCATGTACAGGCTGTTTGGATCATCGATGTATAGATGAAGGCCGTCGCTGTACCCAAACAGACACTCAAACAGTGGCACGAACCGCTCAAACACCTTGGCGATGGTCTTGTAGAGCGAGTTGTGCCAGATCGGATGCAGGTTGTTGATGTACGAGTTGATGGACACGGTGCCGTCGTCGTGAACGTGGAACTCGGACGGCAGCCACTGGAACCGATCCGAGGTGAATCTTCCCCACACGTCAAAACTGGGCTTGCCAGACACGCGTTCGCTTGCAGACACCACGTCCCATGGCGGCGTTGAAGTGGCCGTGGCGCGGTCGTTGCGGGACAGAACCAGACTGCGACCGTACACGAGCGGGTAGAGTGATGGATGCACGAGATCAAGCACCTTGCCGTCCGAGCCTGGATGCCAGTCCTTCTTGTGGTCCGGGACGTCCTCGAGCATGGCAACTTGGCTGACCAGAGCGTCTCGCAGTGACTCTGGCACGGCATCGTCGGACACGGTCGTGCATTTGACAGCACCAGGCGTGACAGTCACCACATCGCCACTCGCAAGCT
Source organism: Entophlyctis helioformis (assembly GCA_025526915.1). Classification (NCBI taxonomy): domain Eukaryota; kingdom Fungi; phylum Chytridiomycota; class Chytridiomycetes; order Chytridiales; family Chytriomycetaceae; genus Entophlyctis; species Entophlyctis helioformis. The sequence continues at coordinate 142,462 of JAHLKH010000052.1, read as the reverse complement.
TGACGGTGCGTATCTCGTGCGCGGCCAGATACGCCATCTCGCTGAACAGCAGGCTCAGAGCACGCTGTGAGACACGCTGTGCGACCGCCTCTTCGCGCCACTTGGCGGCAATGGTGGCATCCGTGAACTTGGTCCACCAGAGTGGCTTGTTGAGTATCGCGCCACGCAGTGCAAGAAACAATCGCTCCTTGACTGTAAGGAACGGCTGCTGCATCTCGGGAATGAGTGACTTCGGAAGACCAGCGCTGTTCTCGTTGGGCAGGATGGACGGATCGGCGGTCTTGAAATGCTTTGGAAAGTGCTCGTACATTATCTTCAGAAGCCGATTCATCGGTCTTGGAGGCGTATCGGCATGATTGATGAGATCTTGGAGCACGGCAGGGAATCCAATGGCTTCCATCTCGAGTGCGGCGGGATTCTCTGGCTTGCCGGTAGACGCCGCCAACAGTGCGTTCAGCATTTCAACAGCTGGGCCATCTCCAATGCCCGAATGCTTGATGTTCTTGAAGAGAGCGGGAATGATTCCGTGCTGCAGGTACCACTCCATGATGGCCGCATGACGAGCGGAGTAGGTGTACCGGATGGGCTCATACAGTTGGTCGAGGACATTCTTTGAAAGCTCCTTGTCTTGATGGCAAACGAGGCTGACGAGCTTTGCGACAATGGATGCTAATGATGTGCTGCTGACTGGGACATCATCTTCGCTCAGGACGAGGACGGCGAACCGAGAGACGCTGTAGACGAGCTCGCGGTGCTGACCGATGTCAGCAATCAGTTGTGCCAGGACGGCGTCGAGTGCATCCATGATTCCAGCTTGGACTGCTTGCAAAACCAGAGGTTTTCCAGAATATCTGCCCAGGATACCGCATAGAGCGTTGATAGCTGGCAGCTGATGGCGCGGCTCATGGATTGTCCTGATGAATGCAGACGAAGCAAGCATTAGCATCGTGCAGTGCAGTGCAGATCATCACGACCGCAACTTACTTGAGCCTGTTGACGATTGCCGGTACGACATGCATGTCGTTGAATTCGGAAGCATCAGATGGGATAAAGAAAGCAATGCAATTGGCTGCATCTGCTGCAACTTCGTCGTCCATGTCAAGCAGCGGCAGAATCGACTTCAGAAGCGGCTTCTTGTCGGGCTGTCGTGGAAAGCGGTCAGCAAACACAGAGGAGGGTGGTTGTGAAAGTATGCTGGTAGAATAATGCTCACTTCGTTCCAACGGTAGGATCCGATGCCGCTCTTTCCAATGACAGCAAGCAGACTCAGGATCATGTGTCGCTCACTCTGTGCTGCAATCGCTCGAGCAAACAAGCTGCCGCTTTCGGAAACCAGGTGACTGCACGACGAGTTGTCGCTAGCCATGTCCAGCACAGTGTTTGCTGCCTAACAGTGTGGCATGCGGTGTCAATTGGAGACTATGGTGGTTCTGCAAGATGAACGATGGATGCTTACAGCTGCGCGCACGCCGGTGTCGTTGTCAAGAAGCAGCCCAATGACGATGGCTCCAAGATTGTGTTGACCAAACGAACCATCTCTGCCGCTGGCATCGACATTCCGAGCAAGGCAGCCAGTCACTTGCAACGCAGCAATCTGGCAGCATGTCCGTCAGTCGAGAGCGACACCATCAACGCCACGTGTCACGGGTTGTGGCAGGGCAGCAAGTTGCATCGACGATGACGAACCTTGATGAGCGACGAGGGGTGCGAGAGTGCCGAGACGATGGTCGATGGCAGGCCAGCTTCCCACAGGACACTTACGGGGCCGTTGAAGTTGTAGGAGTGCTCGGTAGCTGCATGCCCAAACACACAGACACAGACAGCGGCTAGTGTCAGCTGGCGGCTGTTGACAGACACAGGCCAGCAGACTCACGCAGCAAGCCTTGAACGGCCGTCCATGCGTTCAATGCATCGGCAATGGCTGCGTCCGTGCCGCCCGCGGGCTGAAGGCGAGCAACAAGAGACTCTGCGGTGCTGGCGTCCATGCTGGCGTCCATGCTGGCTCTGAGCAGAGTGTTGGGCGTTCGAGGCAAACGGCGGACGCTGTCAGCGCTCTGCACAAGCAGCCACCGTCACGTGACCGTCGCGTCTGGATCACATCTCCAACTGCAGATCGCCCACAGATGCCGGCGACAAGCGAGAGAGAGAGCCGAGAAAGTCACAAAGGCACAAGATGCCATACACTTTCGAGCTCAAGGCCGTGTGGACACTGCGGCAAACATGTTTGTCGCTCCATCGCAGGACGTTGTGGCCGAGCAAGGGCTTCGTGTGGCTGCCCCAGAGAGCAAGCCACTCAACCTGTTCAAACGCGCAACGAGAGCTGCCACCATGCTCAAGAACCAGAAGTTCGACCTGCTATGCCGTTGGTGCACAGCCAAGCCGCCATTGACGAGGAGGTCGAGGCGTACGCCGAGGCATACGAGGCAGCCAAGATCTTGACACAATGTTCCACGATGGACGCATTCCAGAGGTGCAGTCGCAACATGGCACGATGGAAGCACCGCACAGGTGCAGTCGCGACACCATTGAAGGACAGCAACGGTGTGCTGCAGCACGAGCCTGAGTCAATCGCATGGATCTGGCACAGGCACTACTCAGCCTTGGCAGCAGACGCATCAGGCGGCTTCGAGCTCGACTACTGGATCAACAGATGTGGAGAGCCGCAACCACCTGCTGCGCCACTAAAAGGTGCACGCGACACTGACCTGCTGTTCAGCTGGAACGATCTGGCGGCAGCCATCTCCGAGATGAATGGACGCAAGGCATCTGGCGACGACGGCATCCCTGCGTCGTTCTACAAGGGCGTTTGATGCAAAGATCCCGCCGGAGCTCCAGGGCCAGAGATCGGCGGCAGTCGGCATCTCGGGAGCAGCACAGGGGCTGATGCGTGTGTGCAACACCATCTTCGAGGAAGCAGTCATCCCAAAGGCCTGGCAGTCGGCAATAGTTGTCTCGCTGCCAAAGAAGGGCGATCTGAGCGATCGGTCCAACCATCGTGGTATCTCGCTGATCAATGTCGGCCTGAAAGTGCTGTGCAAAGCAGTGCACTTGCGGCTCAACGCATGAGCAATCATATCTTCATTCCAACAGCGTGTCTTGGCTGCCCATTCATTACCCTCGCAGCTATTGCAGATCCTGAATGGTCGACTTGAGTCTCTCAATGGTGGCCTTGGTGGCATTTTCTTCGTTTGCCTCTGCAAGCAGCGCCTGTGCCTGGTCCAGTGTGAGGCTGCGAAAGAGAGTATCGGCGATGGCGTCAGTCTTGGCCCAGTTGAGTCCTTCGAGTCGAACCGCGTATCCGCAATCCAGCAAGCCCTGCAACATCTCGATATTGCTAAAGCCTGCCACCTTGTCAATGATATTGCTTGATGCGCGGATGCCTTTGGAGTGCATGTACTTGATGACATCTATGTGCTCGTTGTAAATGGCGGCATCCAGTGCGCGAGTCGTGCACTCTTCATCGCGTGTCTCATGCAACCACTTGATAATCTGAAGATGACCGCTCTCAGCCGCGTCATCCATCGCCTGGTGCGTGCATCCTTCGGTCCTGTTGGCATGCAGCCACTTGACGACATGCAGATGTCCATCACCAGCCGCCCAATCCATGGCTTCCGTTGTGCACCCTTCCGTTCTGTTGGCATGCAGCCACTTGACGACATGCAGATGACCGTAGGCAGCCGCGCGATCCATCGCCCAAGTCGTACATCCTTCCCTTCTATTCTCGTGGAGCCACTTGACGACATGCAGATGACCGTTGACAGCTGCTCGGTCCATCGCCTTTGTCGTGCATCCTGACACGCCCGCCGCAAACAAGAACTGCACAACATCGAGATGTCCGTATCGCGCAGCAATATCAACTGCGCCGTGCCAGTACACGCTTGTCGGATCGCGTTTCGCCATCCAGTTTTGGAGAGTGTTGTACTTGTTGTCGAGATACTTGAGCAGATCGAGGCATCCAAAGCAGATGGCCAAGAGAGCGAGTGCGATCGGATACGAAAAGTCGACCAGATCGAACCAGCCGTGCCGCATGGGAATGAGAAGCAGCCGATTGTCGTTGCCGTAAGTGACATCGAAGGATCTATCGTAGTTGTTGAAGTATGCGTCGTATCTCACACGGGAGGCCTCTGTGTGCTGAGGAAAGCGCTTGCACAGACGGTCGTACATGGAGCGAGAGTGTGCGAGGAGCAGTCCGTTGTCGGCCGTCAACACAACGTCAGGCAGCAGGCCGAGATCGCCCTGCCAGTCCATCTTGAACGCATCGGTCCACAGCTGCAGCTTGGTCGCTTCGTCGAGTGTCGCCGTGTCGCCGAGCAAGCCGCACAGGAAGCGAGTGAGCGGGCCGGCGTGCTTGAGGATCAAGGCGTGGATCTCGGCGGGCTTGCCGTCCCAGTGGCTGCGTCCGAACGCAAGGTCGCCGGTGGCTGGCGGCACCACATAGCGAGGCACACCTGGCTGTGCAGTTGCTGCTGCTGGCTGCCCTGGCTGCCCTGGCTGCCCTGGCTCGACGGCTTGGCTGCCACTCGCTCCAACGACCTGCTCGACCACAGCCCGCTGCTCGGCTGTGCTCTGCAACTGGCTCTGCAGACGACCAACATGTTCGTCGCTGGCTGCTGCTGCTGTGTCTGCGTTGCCTGTCGTCTGTCGCTCCGCCGACATCGCCACAGCCGCTTGCTCGCTTTGTGGCTGTGAGGACAAGATCCACTCGAAGCGATCGTCCAACAAGCGCACGAGAACGTGGAACATGCACTGACACGGCATGCCATATCATGGTGCACAGTGTGGCTGGCGTGGTGAGCTCTGGAAGACAAGCGGCGTTCTGGAGGGCAGAGACCCTGTGGGATGGTTGCCAACGATCTCTCTCGTGGCTTACGAGGAGTACTACGCCAGCACTCGTTGTTCATCAGCCTGATCTGTTCCAGACAATAGTTACCTGGCCGTCCATGGCATGCGATCTGAGTTCCCAGCTTCGGCAGGCCTGCAACCCAGCAAGCCAGCAAGTCCACAAGCCCGCAAGGCCACAAGCCGACTATAAATAGCCCATCGCCGATCTTGCCACCCTTGTCCATCGACCTTCAAACCCATGTTCGGCCAAACCAACCCCACCAAGTTCAGCACGGCCTCCATCCCCAACCTCGCCGGCAAGGTGTACCTCGTCACGGGCGGCAACACCGGCATCGGCTACGAGACCTGCCTCGAGCTCTCTCGCAAGAATGCCCAGGTGTTCATGGCCAGCCGCTCCGAGGATCGGGCCAATGCTGCCATTGCCCGCATCAAGGCGGCTGTGCCTGATGCCAACATCGAGTTCATTAAGCTGCAGCTCGGCGACCTCAAGCAGGTGCGCTCGGCTGCCCAGGCGTTTGTCGCCAGAGGCATCAAGCTGGACTGCCTCGTGAACAACGCTGGTACGTGCTCTCCGTCTGCCCTTCCGTCTGCCCTTCCGTCTGCCCTTCCGTCTGCCCTTCCGTCTGCCCATCGGCCGCGGCCGCAATGCGGCGAAATGCCGCGGCCACTTGGGCGATTGATGATGTGGCCGCGGCCACAATGCGCCACGTTTGTGATGGCCGAGTGCCCGCGGCCAACCACAAGCTGACAACCAGCAATCTGCTCATGCAGGCATCATGGCGTCGCCGTTTGCACTGTCCGTCGATGGCATCGAGGAGCAGTTTGCGACCAACCACGTGGGCCACTTTCTGCTGACCCGCGAGCTCATGCCCGCGCTCCTCAAGGCCCCGGAGCCCCGCGTGGTCAACCTCAGCTCATCGTACCACGACAAGGCTCCTCGCCCCGAAGGCATCCGCTTTGCGGACATCAACAACCCCAAGGGCATGAGCGTGTGGGACCGCTACGGCCAGTCCAAGCTCGCCAACATCCTGTTCACGCGCGGCCTCAACAGCCGCTTTGGCGACAAGATCTACGCCAACTCTGTCCACCCGGGCTTTGTCGACACGGAGCTCACGCGCGGACCGGTTGCGTCCAACGGTGCATGGCTCGCACCCATCCTGGGCATCGTCAAGTTCTTTGGCGCGCTGACCCCCCAGGACGGCGCGCTGACGTCGCTGTACGTCGCCACGTCGCCGGACATTGTGAGCAAGGGCCTCAAGGACCGCTTCTTTGTGCCGATTGCGTGGGACTCACCCGAGTCGCTCACCGACCTGGGCAAGAGCCACGATCTGGTCGACAAGCTCTGGACGTTCACCGAGGACCTCATCAAGGAGAAGATTGGCGCCTGAGCCGGATCGTATGTTGTCTGCAATGAAATTGTTGGTTTCGCCGCATATCCAACCTCCCATCCATACTTGCCGTTCAGATGTTCAGTCGCCTCTTGACCACAGCCGTCCGTCGCTCGGTCGCTGCACCGGCCATGCGCATGCCGCTGGCTGTCGCACAGCCCGCCGTGCGCAGCTCGCTTGCCGCCCAGGCTGTGCGCGGCCTGGCCACGTCGCACACGCTCCGCAGCATCCCCGTGTCGTTCCCGGGTGCCGTCAGCGGGTCCATCTACACCGAGAAGCTCGAGTTCCTGACCGACTATCCGACCATCCCCACCTACCGTGTGATGGATGCCGACGGCGCCGTCATCGACCCGTCGCAAGATCCTCAGGTGCGCCTTGCCTGCATGTCTGTCTGTGTGTCTGTCTGCCTGCCTGCCTGTCTGCCTATATCTCTGTCCTGCCTTGGACGCAACGCCCCCTGTGGTCTGCGCAGACGTTGTGCGTTTTTTCGACCTCGCCCAGCACCAAGCGCATTCGGGTGTCACCTGGTCAGCCATCTGATGCACTCACATGACCGGCTGCATCTGAGCGACCTGTCGAGCCTGGCTGGCTGCCTGGCTGCCTGGCTGCCTGCGTCTATGCCTGCCTGCACACTGACATGCATCCACTGACATGGGACGGCGCGGCGTGGCTTGAGCAGCTCGACAAGGAGACTCTGCTCAAGATGTACAAGAACATGGTGCTCCTCAACTCCATGGACATTGTGCTGTACGAGGCGCAGCGTCAGGGCCGCATCTCGTTCTACATGACCAGCTACGGTGAAGAGGCCACTCACATGGGCAGTGCCGCTGCTCTCACCATGGAGGACGTTGTCTACGGGTGCGTTGGCGCGCGATCGTACTCTGCAATGCCAGCACGATGGATCATGGGCCGCCTTGGACCGCCTTGGACAGCCCTAGACTGACATGCTCTGTCTGACTGTCTGTCTGTCTGTCTGTCTGTCTGTCTGTCTGTCTGTCTGTCTGTCTGTCTGTCTGTCTGTCTGTCTGTCTGTCTGTCTGTCTGGCTATCTGTCTGTCTGTACAACTGTTTGCAGTCAGTACCGTGAGGCTGGTGTGCTCATGTACCGCGACTTTTCGCTCGACGAGTTCATGAACCAGTGCTACTCGAACGACCTCGACTACGGCAAGGGCCGCCAGATGCCCGTGCACTACGGCTCGCGCGCACACAATTTCCAGACCATCTCGTCGCCGCTCGGCACGCAGATCCCGCAAGCAGCCGGCTCGGCGTATGCGCTCAAGCAGGCGGGCAAGCAGGCGGTGGCCATCTGCTTCTTTGGCGAAGGCGCAGCGTCCGAGGGCGATTTCCACGCCGCGCTCAACATTGCGGCCACGACCGAGGCGCCGGTCATCTTCTTCTGCCGCAACAACGGCTACGCGATTTCGACGCCTGCCAAGGAGCAGTACCGCGGCGACGGCATTGCGTCGCGTGGACACGGATACGGCATGGACACGATCCGCGTGGACGGCAACGACGTGCTGGCTGTGTACAATGCGGTCAAGGAGGCGCGCCGGATTGCAGTTGAGAAGGGCCGCCCTGTGCTCATTGAGGCGCTGACGTACCGGTAAGGGCTTGCTGCCGTCGTGCATTTGCGATCTGCGTGGTGATGGGTTGGCCAGAGGGGCTGAACCGGCACGGCCAAACCACTTGCCACCCCCCGCAAAACAGCATGTCGCACCACAGCACGTCGGACGACTCTGCGGCGTACCGGTCCAAGCAGGAGCTTGCCGAGTGGCAGAAGCGCGAGAGCCCGATCGCACGGTTCCGCCGGTACGTGGAGTCGCGCGGGTTCTGGAGCGAGGAGGAGGACGTGGCGTACCGCAAGGAGGCGCGCGCCGACGTGCTCAAGGCGTTTGCCAAGGCCGAGAAGCGCAAGAAGCCGTCGGTGACGCACCTGTTCACGGACGTGTACGACGACGTGCCGCAGCACCTGCAGGAGCAGCGCGCCGAGCTCGAGCGTCTGATGGCCGAGTACCCGGAGCACTACACGACCGACGACTATGCAGCCAAGGCGTAAGGGGCGGGCGGGCGATCCATCCATCCGTCCATCCGTCCATCCGTTCGTGCATCTTTTGTTGCATGCACCCACCTCCTGTCCTTCCATGCACCCACCTCGTTCGATCCCTTCATAAACTATGACGCGCAGCCTTTGACACTTTCCCTGCGCATCCCAACGCACACACACGCACACGCTCACGCACACGCTCACGCACACGCTCACGCACACGCTCGCACACCGCTCGCTGCCCTGCACGACCTTCTGCCCATGTCGCTCAACTTTGGACCCCAGTGGTGCGTGGCTCGGTGGCTGTCTCCTGCTGTGTCTCTTGCTGTCTCTTGCTATGGCCCAGTGGCTGGCTCGTCGTCCCTTGGCTCTGCCCGCCTGCCCCGCCTGCCCCACCTGGCCGTGATCGCCTGCTGTTGCTGCCTCGCTGGCCACGGCTTGGGCCAGGGCCTGTCTCACGGCGCATGTCTCGCGGCGCATGTCTCACGGCTCCGTCCCATCTGGCATACGGCGGCCTGCCCGTGCCTGCCCGCGCCTTGCTCTGACCCTTGCTCTGTCTCACGCCTGTCTGCTCGTCTGCCTGCTCGTCGCCCGTGGATCCGTTCAACCGTCGACCACCGCACTCGACCACCGCACGCCTACCCGCACGCACGCCAGGATGAGAAAGATCCCAGCCAACGGTGCTGGCGACCACCCCCCAGGCACTGCCCCTGCCCCTGCCCCTGCGGCCACCTCGGCCTCTGCCGCTGGCCCTGCCCCTGCCAAGTCCGCCTGGGCCTCGGGCCGTCCGAACCTGAATGCGCCTCTTCCTGCCCCCATCGGCGCTTCGGCTCCTGCCCCTGCTGCCGCTGCCACGTCGGCCTCTGCCACGTCGGCCTCTGCGGCGGCCTCTGCCACCACGCCCGCCAAGCCGTCGTCTGGAAGCGCACTGTCCTTTGCCAGTGTCACGCAGCACACGCCGACCAAGGCCCCCAACACCAATGCTGCCACGCCTGCCAGCAACAGCAACAGTGCCAGCAACAGATCTGGAGCAGCTCGGCCTTCCAACAGAGACAGCAGAGACACCAACTCGCAGTCGACGGAACCGCACCTGCACGCCCTGCCCACCAATCCCACTGCAGCACATGCAAAGGGACCCGCAGCCGCATCAGTCTCTGACGACGTCCGTGCAGCCACCGCCTCGGCGCCTGCATCGGCATTGCCTGCTGCCAACGCGATACCCAACCCGTTCAAGTACTCGCGTGATTTCCTGCTGTCGCTCTTCTCGCCCGACTGCCCGCTGCCCGCCGTCTTTGACACCAGCTTAGGATCGTACAATGCGATTGCCCGCGAGCCGCTCGCCAACCTGCCGCTTTCCGAGCAGGAGAAGCGGCTGCTCATGCAGGCGAACATCAATTCTGATACTCGCCGTGCTGTGCATCGGCCAGAAGGCTCCAAGAACCCGCGCACGCCGGGAGCCGAGTCTCGTGGCGGACAGCCTCGAGGTGTGTCTTGGGATGGTGTCTGTTTCTCTCCTTTGCACCCATGTGCCTGACTGCTCACATTCTTGTCCATTTTTGTGCTCGGTGTCTGGCTTAGCTCCTGGTGACCGATCTGGTAAGCACTGTGTGCTCCATCTCACCCGCTCCATGCTCCTTTCCCGTGCATCCATGACCGCCATGGCTAACACTATCTATTGGGCTGGGCTTGGTTGATGAACGGCAGCTACCAAGCGAGACATGCCGCTCACCACGCCGACCGAAGCCACCAACCCCGACGATCTCTGGGACACACCCAAGGCGCTCGGCACCTTCTCTGGCGGCGTCTTTGGCGATCTCGACAATCGTCTCACTGACCCGATTGGCGGAGACTCGGGCCGTCGCGGCGACCTGGATTTTGGCAAAATTGGGTTCGGCGGTGGCGATGGACAGCGCCAGCAGCATGGGCATGGCCACAATGTGTCGCGCCAGGCTTCGGATATCGCGGATGCGGCCGCTTTCCGAGGCGGCCTGGGTCGCGGCAAGTTTGATGACCCGTCGCTGTCGCTGGCTGGGTCTCGACAGCCGAGTTTCCCGGACACCTTTGACGGGTTTGTCACGCGTCCTGGCGGCGGCGGCCTTGACTTTGAGGCACGCCGCGAGCCGTCCGGCACCGACTTTGGATTTGGCGGCGGCGGCGCTCCTGCTGGCCTGTCTGGCGGTGCGCTTGGTGCTACTGGTCTTGGTGTCGCGACTGGCGGACCCTCGTTTGCGCAGCAGATGCACGCCCGCCAGGGTCTGCCGCACAGTCTCCTACCCGGCCAAGGCATCGGTGTGGGCGGCATGGACATGTTTGGCAGTCCCAACGCCATGACGCCTGGCATGCTCAACATCCCGCCGTTCCAGTTCATTCCGCCGCAGTGGGTGTACAAGGACCCCAGCGACGCGGTGCAGGGTCCGTTCACGTCGGAGCAGATGCACAACTGGTACCGCGACGGCTACTTCCCGACCAACCTGCCCATCAAGTGCGTCGACGACCAGTCGTACATTGCCCTGCACCAGTTTGTCGAGCGCTACGGCACCCAGGCACCGTTCATTGAGAGTCTGGTCGAGCAGGAGCAGCTTGAACGCATGTTCTACATGCGCCAGGTGCAGGCTATCCAGCGACGCCTCATGGGTCTGCCAGAGCATGGGTTCCCTGGCGGTGTCGGCATTGGCGTTGGCGGTGGACTGGGCCTGCAGCAGTTTGGCCAGCCGCCGCTTGGAGGAGCTGCTGGTTCGCCTACACAGATTGATCTCATGGACGATGCTGCGCTGTACCACCATCCCGAGCTCAGCCACATGCCGCATCCGCAGCGCGTGGCGCATATCCAATATCTCCGCCAAGCATCTGCTCTGCAACAGCAGCAGCAGCGCGAGATGCATTTCCAGATGCAACAGCAACAGCAGCAGCAGCAGCAGCAGCAGCTCCAGCAGCAGATTCTGGCTGGTGGATTGGACGCCTCGCTTCTCGCCGAAACGGTCTCGAATGTTCCGGGATCTGTTGTCGACCCGCCGGCTCATCAGCCCAGTGGCCGCTCCTCGCCTTCGCCAAGACACCGATCGCCGTCTCCTTCGGGCAAGCCGCCAGCGCGTCTGCCGTCGCCATCGACGATCGCGCCCCTCCCTGTGCCTGACCCTGTCGAGCCGCGTGCACCATCGCCTACACGCTCCCAGTCGCCTGCGCGTGCTAAATCGCCCGTGAGAGAAGCTGCCGCTGCCGTTGCCGAATCCAAGCAGGAGAAGCAAGAGCAGCAAGAGAAGCAGCAAGAGCAGCCCCCTCGTCCTGCCTCGCCGGCCAAGAGCGTGGACGAGACGACTGCCGCGTCTGCATCTACCAAGCAGTCCAAGCGTGCTGCCAAGGGCAAGACGGGTGCAGCAGCAGCCGAAGAAACGGCCAAGACAACGACACCCGCCGCGTCAACTGCTGCGAACAACAAGAAGAAGGGCGGCAAGCAGACCGACGCTGATGCCGTCGACAAGCTGGCAGCCAAGACCGAGTCGCTCACGATTGCACCTTCCAGCGGTTCTGGCAAGGGTGGACAGCAGATCGAGTCTCCCTCGCCCGCCAAGGCGGCGGCCAGCACGGCAGCGCCATGGGCTGTTCGTGCCGAGGTCGCGCCGGTCGTTGCGTCCAAGCCGTCGCTCAAGGAGATCCAGGATCTCGAGTACAAGGCTGCAGAAGAGCGCCGCAGGAAGAAGGAGAAGGAGGCGCAGCAGCGACTGATTGCCGAGGCGCAGCTCATCCAGCAGCAGGAGCAAGCCGCAGCAACGTCGGCCATCCCGCAGGCGTCGTGGGCGTCGAATGCTGGGCCGTGGAAGGCGGCTGCTGGCGCGTCAGGACCCGTGGCTGCTGGAGGTGCCGTGCCAGCCAGTGTTGCTTCAGTCGGCGCTGGCTTGCCTGCCGCTGCCGGCAAGAAGACGCTTGCCGAGATTATGGAGGACGAGGCCAAGCGCAAGCGTGCGGAAGAGCAGGCACGCAAGAAGACCGAGGCGGCTAGTCTGGCGGGCAAGCGGTACGCCGACTCGATCGGCTCGTCTGGCAGCGGGCCGGCCATCCCGTCGCTCGGATCGGGCACATGGGCGAGCGCCGGGGCTGCTGGAGCCGGGCCAGCGTCTGCCAAGGCCGCGCCGTCTGTTTTGGCGACGGGGCCTGTGCTCAAGCCGGTGCTTGTGCCATCAACGACGGCGGCGACGGCGGGCGGAGCCGAGACGGAGGCGGCCGGATGGAACGTTGTGGGCAAGACGGCGCAGACGGCTGCACGCGCGGCTGCTACGCGCGGTTCTGCCACACCGTCGCCTGCGCTCACGCGCACGGCGTCGTCGTCTGGCGTGTCTGTGTCTGGCGGTGCGTCGGCGGTGCCGTCTGCAGCGGCGTCGCCGTTCCCGGGCGTGTCGATGCCGTTTGTGCAGTGGTGCCGCGGAGCGCTCCGTGGCGTGCAGAAGACGCTGCCCAACTTTACCGGTGAGTGGCGCTGTGCGCGTCTGATGGTTGGCTGACTGACTAGCTGACTCACGTACTCACGCGTGTGCACACGTTTCGCAGTGGACGACTTTCTGGGCATTCTGTTCTCGATCTCTGTGCGGGAGGCTGCCACGATCACGATGATCTGCGACGACACGCTCGGTGGGTCGACGGCCATTGACCCGCGCAAGTTTGCCGACGAGTTCCTGCGCCGCCGCCGTGCGGACCAGCCCGGAGCCTCTGGGCCTGGCGCCGCGTGGTCGGCTGTCTCGGCGCCAGCAGCCCCTGCAGCGCCGGTCACGGCGTCGATCGGGTCGGTGGCGGCGGCTGCGGCGGCGGCCAACGCGCCCGAGCCCGGCTGGAGCAAGGTGCCGGCGGCCAAGGCGGCGTCGCCTGGCGTGGTGGACGGCGAGGGGCTGGCGCTGTTTGCCGACGACAACAAGTTTGTGATCCGCGGCGGGGCGGGCGGCAAGAAGAAGAAGAACAAGAAGTGAGGGGCGGCTGCCGTGCCATTCGATGCCGTGTCATGCCGTGCCGTGCCGTGTCTGGTGCTGCTGCAATGAAGGGCACCTTTTACAGGCCGCCTGGCTGCACCTTTAACTGGCCGCCGTTCAAGCGTGCCACCGTGCGCGTGCCGCGCTTTCCAGGCTGGCCGCAATGTCGTCGACAGCAGCGCTTGCACGCACACAGGGCCACGGCCAGACGAGCGGGCCGCTCGCGGCGTTTGCGGCAGCGCTGGCGGGCTTTGTCGACGCAGAAGAGGCGGCCGGCCCGCTGTTCCACCCGCCGCTGTGGCGCCAGCGGCGCTCGTGGGCGTCTGCGCGGCTGCAGCAGCACCATGCCCACAGCGTGCGTCTGTCTCTGCGAGCTGCTGTCTCACGCCTGTCTCACACTCAGTCTCGCACTCACCCGCCTGTCCCGCGCAGGTGCTCGACGTCGGCTGCGGCGAGGGGGCGCTGCTCGAGATCCTGCTCAACGACTGCCAGTTTGTGCGGCTGGCCGGCCTCGACGTCGACGCCGCCGCCCTCGACCGCTGCTTCCACGCCACGCTGCCCTCGCCCGACGACCACGTGTCGCTGCGCGAGATGCCCGTGGTGCTCGACCTCTATCTCGGTGCGCACGGCTCGCTGTCTGCCTGCACTGTCTCTCGCTGCCTGCACTGTCTCACCGTCTGCTCATCTCACTCTGCTCATCTCACTCACAGGCTCCCTCGCCGACATCGACGATCGCCTCGCCGGCTTCGACGCCATCGTCGCGCTCGAGGTCATCGAGCACCTCGACCCGCCCGAGCTGGCCGCCTTTGCGCCCGTGCTCCTCGGCCACTACCGCCCGCGGCTGGCCATCGTCTCGACCCCAAACGCCGAGTTCAATGTGCATTTCCCCAACCTCGCGTACGGCTCGCCGGACCAGGCCTTTCGCCACTACGACCACCGCTTTGAATGGACGCGTGCCGAGTTTGAGGCCTGGGCAACGGCCGCAGCGGAGGCCTATGACTACGACGTGGAGTTTGGCGGCGTGGGCTTGCTGGCTGCCGGTGCGGCTGCCGGTGGTGCGGCTGACTCGGGCCGCGACGACTGGAAGGCCAAAAAAGCTGCAAAGAAAGCCGCCAAGATGGCTGCGCTGCCGACCGTGGCCGGCGAGACGCGTGTGTATGCAGGCGGCAAGCTCGTGTCGACTCTCGCTCTCACGGCTCCGTCTGATCCGGCCAACGCAACCATGCACAGCAGTGGCCCGACCCGCGAGCCTGAGCCTGAGCCGCATGCCATGGATGTGGGCTTCTGCTCGCAGTTTGCAGTGTTTACTCGCAAGCTTGCGGATGGAGAGACTTGTGAGCCGGTCCCGCTGTGCTGGGAAACCGTCGTGGCTCAGACGCGTGAAGCCTTGAAGACTGCTGACCCGCTCGACAAGTCTGATCATGGCATGGATGCCGAGAACACGGGGGGCGCACAACAACAACAAGGAGAAGAAGAAGAAAAACGGCAAGAGCAGGAACGAGCTAGTCTGGAACTGGGTGTTTCTACGGCCTCGTCAACAACAGTAACAGCAACAGCGGTGGCACAGCGACAGCCGCTCTCGCGCGTTGCGCGCACCGTGTTTCCATTCTTTGAAGAGTCGGGCTTTGAGACCCCCGACCTGCTCGACCGCGTGTTCAGCCGCATTCCCTTTGCTGTGCGTGCCGTGCCGTTTGGACACGCCATCCCGTCAAGCACGGCCGTGGCTGTCGAGGATCTCTGGTCCGACCTCAAGCTCCGCCAAATGTGCAAAACGCTGGACGTGTTTGTGGGCGAGCGTGGCCTGCGGTCGCCCGAGGCCCGTGACTGGTACGCTCTCTCGGCCGACGCCAAGACCCTGACGGTCCTGTTTGACTTACCGGCAACCATCGAGCCTGTTGCGGAAGACGCGCGGTCGCTGTCCGGGTCGCGCAGCGATGACGGTGATGATGTCTGGGGTGTGGATGCCGAGCCAGACAAGCGCAGTCTGCGCGGTCCTGGAGCCGTGTACAGCAAGTTCGACTGGGGCGAGCCAGCGGCGAGTGATGCGGCTGGCGCGGTCGCGGGCGGCTGGGGCATGGTCACGCACCGGGGCGACGATGGCACGGATGGTGGCAGTGGGCATGAAGATGCTGGGCCACGGCTCCGAACGACCGCCGAGACCGGGTGGGAGTGGGACGGGCCGACGGAAATCAGCGACGACGAGACCAGCCAGCCGACGTACCACGCCACGGCGCAGCTGTGGGGCCGCTAGTGATGGCATTGCGAGAATAAAAGGATCAGGCACACTCGCTATTGTCGTTGGTAGCACCATCAGCAGCGTCGCGGTTGAAGCTTAACAAGCTTTGCTGGGTGGCATTCAACGCGTGATCTGCGCGCCAGCCCAGCCAGACGTTGCATGGAGCCGCTGGACACCGACTGCCTGCTCGTGGTGCTGCAGTGGCTGGACTGTGCAGACCGCTGGACCCTGCGCAGGTGGGTGGTGCCGGCGGCTGTCAGACAGCTGCTGCTGCTGACATCCTGCCTAACGAAACCGGCAACAAAACCTGCAACGAACATTCCACAGTGTCTGCAGGCGGCTGCACGCTCTCGTCGACGAACCCGCCGTCTGGCGCACGGTGCGTCTGTCTGGCACCGTCGGCCAAGCCGCGAGCCTGCTGGAAAACGTGCTCATCCACAAGGCCGGCCATGCCCGTCACCTCTTTCTCGACAGGTGCGTCTGGCGTTCATGCACCAACCGTCGCTCATCTACTCACACATGCTCATCGACAGCCTGACACGACAGCAGCACGACCAAGACACGGTTCCGGCCAGTGTCGGCGACCCCTTCGAGCACTTTATCGGGCCGTTCCGCGTGTTCCTGCGGTTGAACGGCGGCCAACTGCGCTCGCTGGCCATCACCGACACGGACTCGTTTCTCTTTACGCGATCAGCGTCGTCGTCACTGGTGGGTGCCATGACCGACACGGCCGCCACGGCATGCCTGACCTCGCTGTCTCTGTCAAGCGGGGCGAGTCTCCGCGGCTGCTCAATGGACGAGCACAGTCTGGCACTGCTCGTACGCGAGTGTCCGGGCGTGCGCGAGTTCACCGACCGCATGACGGACGGCCTGTCACCGCGCACGCTGGGCGTGATGGCTAGCGTCTGGGCCGACGTCGTCGACATGGGTCTCGCCACACACTTGATGCGCAGCGCCGAGTTCGCGCTCGCTATGCGCGGGCTCGGGTGCAGGCTGCGCCGGCTGCGAGTGACGCATTTCGCGGACGCGTTGGTAGGCGGGCGGGCCGGAGGACTGCACATGCTTGTCGATGCGGTGGCACGCATGCCGCGACTGGCCTGCCTTGAAATAGACCTGGAGATGACGCCGCACATGGATGGGCTCAGAGTGCACGACTGGGAAACGATCCTGGATGCGGCGCCGAGCGTGACACGGGTCGTGTATCGCGCGCCGTTTGATGCGTACTATGAGGACGTGGATCCGTGGGATGCGCGGTTTGCCGAGCAGACGGCTGCTGCCTTGGCACGCGTGTCGGCGCTTGTGGAGAGCGGCGGTGACTGGGACGGCCTGTCGGGGGGAGGGGCGAAGCATGCGATGGAGGATATGCCGTCGTGTGCAGCGTTTGCTGGAGGGATGGCGCGCGCGTCGCAGTCGACTCTGGAGGGCGGCAGCCGGAGGGGCAGTGTGGGCGTGAGCGGGACGGTGCGGTCCGTGCCGCTCCTGCACCAGTCGCCGTGGGTCGTGTCTGGCACGTTTACAGCCACGGCAGGCAGCGCTCGTCCGCACGGAGGCAAGACACAGAGCTGGCAGCCACCAGACGCAGACGCAGACACAGACATCACGCCGCGATCGTCGGCGGTGCTGGTGGCCGACGAGGACGGCGCAGCGCCAGCAAAGTACCTAGGCGAGCTGCTGGGCATCCGGGACATGTGCGCGCGGCGGCGTGTGGCAATAAAGATCGAGTGGTGCGTGTGCCGGCGTGTTCGTTGCGTGTTCGTTGCGTGATCTTGCACGGCAACTGAACAAGCAACTGAACGGCAGGCGGACATGGACTTGTCGGAGCAGGTACAGGCACAGGCACCGGCACAGGCACAGGCGCAGGTACAGGCACCGGCAACGGCACCCACAGACCCACGCCAGCAGCAGCAGCAGCAGCAGCAGCAGCAGCAGCAGCAGCAGCAGCAGCAGCAGCAGCCCGAGTGGAAGTCGCTGCCGGGCGGGACCGCCGGCACCGGCACCAACGCCGCAGCGAGCGGGCCGGCCGACGCAGCAGCAGCAGCGAGCGGCTTCTGCAGGCCCGGCAGCCGGGCGTCGAGGCTCAAGGCGCTCATCGACCAGAACCCGTGGGACACCGACTCGTGGGCCGCCTTTCTGCGCGAGGCCGAGGACCACGCCGACGCGCCGACCGTGCGTACCGTCTACGCCGACTTTCTCGCCCGCTTCCCGACGTCGGTGCGTGCGTGCGTGCGCGTGCACGCCGCTGCCGTTGGCGTCTGCTGCTGACTTACACCCGCACTCGCACTGACAACGTCCTACGCAGGCATCCCACTGGATCGCTCTCGCGGAATACGAGTTCAGGCATTCGTCGTCGGCAGACCCCCACGCCGCCGTGTCTGCCGTCTTTGAGACTGCGCTCCCGCTCGCGCCGTGCATCGACCTCCACAGGGCGTATCTGGCTCATGTGCAGCGGTCGGTGGCCATCACGCCCGACATGCCGCCGTTCCAGGTGGTCGAAGCGCGTGCACTGATCTGCGCCGCGTACGAGCGCGTGCTGGGCGACGTGGGCATGGACAAGGACGCCGGCGGCATCTGGCTGGACTATGCGGCCTTTGCTGCGAGCGGCGAGGTATGTGGCGTGGCGTGGCGTGGTATGCTGTGGTTGCTTGTGTATGCGGTGCCGTGCAGAGATGGGATCGTGCTTTCAATACACCTCGGACGTGTGTCCTCCCTCTTCCTCCCTCTCCCTCTTCTTATACCGTTCATGCTGGCGGGGGTTTCTCGGCTGGGGAGGCTTGCGATGGACGCCATAGCGCAAGAAATGGCACAGAGACTGACACACGAATCCATCACACATACGCAAACCATTACTCATGCCGATCCGTGTGCCCGTTCAAGCCTGGATCGACGTACGAGGAGCAACAAAAGATGGACCTCTTGCGACGAATCTACCGCCGCGCGGTGCAGATCCCGCTTATCGAAGTCGAGCAGCTCTGGAAAGAGTACGACGCCTTTGAAAACAACCTGTTCAAGATGACTGTGCGTACATTGCTTTCTCCCTCCCTCGCTCTCCATCGTCGTGCTGGTGGCATGGGATGGGTAAGCTGACACGAGCGTGCTTGTGCGAGCAGGCCAAAAAGTTCATTTCGGAGAAATCAGCGGCGTACATGACGGCCCGCACGGCGTTGAGAGATCTGAAGAACCTGACCATGCCTATGGACCGCGTCAGAAAGACCTGGTTTGCGAAGCCGGCAACATGGACATCCCGTGAAGTGCAACTGGTGAGTCCGGACTGCGGGGCCGACTGCTTGCAGAGGCGCGATGCTCATGCGACGCTGGAATGCACGTGCAGTTGGCCGCGTGGAAACGGTACATTGCATGGGAACGGTCCAACCCGCTGCACCTGGACGACCGCGAGCAGTTGCATAGCCGCGTGCTCTACGCGTTCAAGTCGGCCCTCATGCAACTGCGGTTCTTCCCAGAGATCTGGTATGCCATCACCACATGCCAGTGCAGTATCCCCGTCTCCCGCATGCTCACAGTCTGCATCTCATTGGCAGGATTGATTTCGCAAAGTACCTCACAGAGGCAGGCAAGGAGGACGAGGCCGAGACGCATCTCAAGGCTGCCCTTGCCATCAGTCCCTCGTCGCTCCTGCTCAGCTTTACGCTTGCCGAGACGCTCGAGTCGCGCAAGTCCGATTTCAAGGACATCCAGGCCGTGTTTGACGGCCTCATTGCCAGCCTCGAAGCGGCATATGAGGATGCCAACAAACGCTACGACGAGGAACGCGCAGCGCTTCTCGTGCAGCTGCGTGACGCGGACCGCATAGACGACGGGCTCAAGGAAGAGGAGTGGGACGGCGAGCGGCGCGAACGTGAGCGCGAGCTCGAAAAGGAGCGCGAAAGGGAGGTGCAGGAGCGGGTCGAAGTCCGGCGCAGCAAGCGGCTGGCGCAGTTGCGGTCGGCCGTCAGTCTAGCCTGGGTCGTCTACATGCGCATCGCGCGAAGCGCACAGAACATCAAGGCCGCTCGGCAAGTGTTTAGCCGCGCACGCAAGTCGCCGCTGGTGATGCACCACGTCTATGTCGCCTCGGGTAAGACGAGGCCTTTCTCGGGCTGCTTATCTGTGCGTGGGATGCTCAAGACTCACTGCCGATGCGCACAGCGCTCATGGAGCACCATCTCAACAAGGACACGGGCGTCGCGGGCAAGATCTTTGAGCTCGGCATGAAGACCATTGCGACGCCCGAGAACCCCGAGGCGGCCAGCTTCATTCTGCACTACATTGACTTTCTGGTGCATCTCAACGACGACAACAACACGCGCGCGCTGTTTGAGCGCGCTCTTGCGCTCCTTCCTCCGGACCGTGCGCGGCCCGTGTGGCGCAAGCTGGTTGCATACGAGAGCCGGTTTGGCGATCATGCTACACTGGCCAAGGCCGAAAAGCGGTTTGAGGAAACCTATCCCGAAGGTAAGACGCGTGCCTGGCAAAGGGGGCGTTCGCCTGCCAGTCATCCAGCCAGCCAAACCCCCAAGACACTCGTCTTCTGACCGCCGTCCATGCAGAGAGCACGAGCAGCAACTCGCTCGACTCAGTCATCCGGATTTCCGAGCGCTGGCGGTACTTTGATCTCGACTATATCGGCGACCATGAGCTGGGTCTTCCCGCGCTGCGCACCGTCACGCGCCGCCCGCCGCCCGCTGCGTCCAGCCGTCCGCACGGGCCGCAAGTCGGCTCCGCTCTCCATGGCGGGTCGGGGTCCGGGTTCGGCGACCACCGCAAGCACCAGATGCTGGCCGTGCTGATGTCGGTCGAGGCCGACCGGTTCCCTCGGCCGGATCTTGGCAAGTACGTGTCGTACCGTGCCGAGCCAGGCCAAGCCAAGGTGTTTGCCATGCCCGTTGTGCCGGGCAAGTCTGTGGGCGAGAACGGCGACGGTGGGAATGCTGGAGCTGGCGCTGCTGGTGGCGGTTCTGGTGGTGCTGGTGGAAATGGAGCCACGGCTGCAGACATTGCACCGCAACCGCAGTTCCTTGTGCCCGAGATTATTGCATCGCTGATGGCCGGGTTGCCGCGTCGCGACTATTTTGACGGTCAGTGCGGGCGTGTGCACCAGTGCGTGCAAGCCTGTGCACTGACAGCGAGCATGCGTTTATGCGGATGGATGGATGACAGGCCCCATGGTCAACGTGGACGAGGTGCTGCAGACAGTGTTCCAGCTGCAGGTGCCGTTTCCCGTGTCTGTTCCAAACATGGTGCCCATACCGCATGGGCTTGTGATCATGCCGTCGCACCATCGCGGCGGAGGACCGGTAAGCGGCGCACTGGGCTCGACCGTCTGAGGCGGCAGGCTGACTTGTGTGTGGTGTGTGGCTAGCGTGGCGGTGGCGGCGGGTCTGGCGCGGGCATGAAGCGGGCTGGCCGCTGGCAGGACGACGATGGACCAGGCGACCGCGACCGCGACATCAGGGACCGCGACCGTGACATCAGAGACCGTGACCGAGACCGCGACCGACCCGGCAAGATGGCGCGCAGCCAGTGGTGAGGCGGCCTTGGACGCGGCCGTTTGCGTCTCGTGCAAGTGCAAGTGCAAGTGCCTGTTGACGACGCGAATGAAGCGGGTTGCTGTGCGTCTGCAGTTGGAAGGCGATGTGGTGCGGTGCGATGCGCGTGTAGCCAGCCACGGCGGCGGTGGAGTGGCCGGGCAGTGGCAAGACTCGCTCTTACAGACGCAATCGCGGTCGTTAAAGTCGCGAGGCGCCTGCTTGGGCGTTGCTCACACGATCACACGCCCAATGCCGTTCCGGTTTGGCAGAGGCGCAAGCACGAATAGCAACTCCAATAGCAACAGCAACGGCGCCGCTGCCCAGCGAGGCCACGGCGGCAGGCACGCAGGCGGGCGCAGCGGCAGACCAAGCAGCAGCCACAGCAGCGGCAGCAGCAGCACGGCGTCTGCGGCCGCAGCACCACTGCCGGCAGCCGCACGCACGCATCTGGCCTCGCCCACGCAGCCGCACCTGCGCCACTACACGCAGAGCCAGCTGCAGCTGCAGGCGCTCCAACAGCAGCAGCAACAGCAACAGCAACAGACGCAGACGCAGACGCTGCTGCCCAGCGCCGCCAGCCCGCTCGGCCCCGGCGGCCCGCTCAGCAAGTACCGCGACCGCAGCGCTGCCGTTTCCCGCATCTTTGTGCTCACAGACCGCATCCTCAAGGACGACCAGCAGCAGCAGCAGCACCAACAGGCCGCCGACGCCGCCCCGGCCTACGCCTACAACCGCCGCAGCACGTCGGCCACGCAGCTGCACACGCTCCTGCTCGCCTGCTCCGGCGTGGTCGACGTGCACGTCGCGACCGCCGCCATCCTGCACGGCGCGCGCGGCCAGCCGCCGCTCGACTCGGTCTTTGACGACCCGTCCGCGTCGCCGCAGGTGCGCAAGGCCGTTGTCGACTGTCTGGCCGCCGTCGTCACCACCTTCTCGCGCTCGCCCGCCGGCTACTTCCGCTGGCTGCTGGACCGGCTGCGCGACCGCGACGGCGATCGCCGCTCCGTCGAGTCGCGCCTCAGCCTCCTGCGCGTGCTCAAGGAGGTGCTCGTGCCGTCGACCGAGCGCCACGACTTTTACGGCTTCGCGCCGGCCGTCGTTGCCGACGTCATGGCCGGCCTCGTGCCGCTCCTCGGCAACCTTGTCGACGGGCCCGACTCGCTCGCGCTGCTCCTCGAGATCCTGCAGATTGTCGACAACGAGTACACGGACGCCATGGCGGCATCGTTTGTCGACGTGATGGCGTTCCTGGTCGGCCTGGCGAGCGATGCTGCCACGCCGCTGCCGTCGGCGACGCTCATCTGGGAGCTGATGGTCGACCTGTGGCCGCATTGGTACCAGCACATTGACTATGCGTTGGCTATCCTGCAGCAGCTGGCCACGAGCATGCAGCACCAGGCTGTTGCGCTGCAGAGTCTGCCGCCTGTCGCGTCGTCTGAGCAACAACAACAACAGCAACAACAACAGCAAGGGCAGGGCAGCAATATGCAGGGCATGTCGCCGTCTGCGTATGCCATGGCCAAGATCAATGCGGATCTGAGCACGCTGTTTGCCGTTCTGCGCTCCCTGTTCAAGTCACTCTTTGCGAGCAATAATGCTGATCTCGAGTATCCGCTCACTGCGGAGCATCCGCTCATGGGCCAGATCGCCATGGCGTCCCAGGCCATCCTCGCGTCTCTGGGCAACGTGCACAGCGTCGTCAATGACAGACCGACACTGCGCACCTGTAAGCCCATGTTGTCTGTGTGGCTTGGTCCTTGACTTGTTGTGCCGTGCAACTGACACACACAAACTTGCTCCTGATGTAGCATTTCGCATCATGGGTCTTCTCTTCAAAACGACCGAGCTGCCAGCGTCGCAGATCGAGCCTGCCTGCATCCAGCTCATGGCGCATGCCGGCACGCGCGCCATCGAGGCCCGCAACACGCGCGACATCATTGGCTGGATCGAGGAAGCCAAGGGGATTCTGGACTGTGCGACAGAGCCGCTGCGCGAGATCCCGCTCATGGAAATGTGTCTGTTTCCGTCAAAGTCGCGGCTGCTGAGCGATATCCGCATCGAGATCCTTGGACAGCCGCACAACCTCGACCGTCTGCTTCGCCTGCTCATTGACGTGGTCGAGCGGTTCCGCGACCCGGTCGTGTCGACGCAACAGACGTTTGTGATTGAGCCGGGCGAGCTGCTTGCGGAAGCGTCGCATCTGCTCAATCTCATGATCGCGTCGACCGCATCAAACGCTGCTGGCACTGGGCTCCACAAGGCTGGCGTCAATGGGCGATACGCGTATCTGCAACACGCCACGCTTGATCAGATGCACACGCTCTTTGAGATGGACGTGCAGGTGTGTGCGGCGAGTACCCACAGCGGTCTCGGTGGATATCGTGCCCCGATTGTGTTTTCCGAGTTCGACCGCATGCGCAGGCTCATTGCCTCCCACGCCGAGTTCCGCGGATCGCTCATGGGAGCCAAATCGGACCTTGTGCTCCTCACGACGCTGCCGCGGATAGCCGAGCGGCACAACTACTTTCTGCCAGCGCTGCTGGTGTCGCCGAGCGAGCTGGAGGCGGCGCCTATCTGGCCGATTGTGCGGCAGCAGTTTGACGTGCTCGGCGATGTGTGGGGGTCGGGGCGGTTCGAGCGGCAGGTGATTGCGCTGCACTGGATGCGGTCCATGGTCGTCTCGGTGCGCGACAAGAACAAGATGGACACGGACGTTGAGCAGAGCGGCGTGCTCTCGCTGATCGAAGCCATGATGGGCCGCATGCTCGACTCGTGTGCGACACTGGCCGATCCGGTGCTCCGCGCCAGTGTTGCCGACGTGTTCCTGGCGTACCTGCCGTCATTCCGACTCAATCGCCGCGGCAGCCACCGCACGCCGGAGATTATGACCAAGATCCTTGCGCGGCTCGATGACATTGACCCCAATGTGCGACAGGCGTTCTGGCGGGTGGCGGTGCTGTTTGATCCGATCGACACGCAAATGTGCGTATCGGCGGTCGACCGTCTTGTGCACGAGCCAGACGACGCCGCGCAGACGTTCAGACGCGCAGTCATGGCCTCGCCGGCCTTTGGCACGTTCCGGCCGCGGCATTTCCAGCTCGTCGTGTCGTACCTGGGGCTGAGCGCGTCGCTGCTGCAGCCTGACGAAACGGTGCTGGCCGAGGTGGGGCTATCGGGCCAGGCCGGCGAGTGGCTGCCGCCGCTGTTCCATGCCGCGCAGGCGCCGCATGTGCTGCGCAACTCGTCTGCACCGCCGAGCGCAGCCGTCATACTCGCGGCGACGCTCTCGGTGGAGAGTCTCATGTTCTGGGCCCTGTGGGAGGCATCGCGGTTCTGCATCCTGTCGCGGCTGCGCACGCCGTTTGGCGGCCCGCTGCAGACGCTGGAGGCGATCGAGAACGGACTCCGGCACTACCAGGAACTGCTGCGCGAGTGCCGCAGTACCGGCGCAAGCGATCTCGAGCCCCAGCAGTGAGCAACGATCGCCTTGCGGCTGTTGATGAGGCGGGCGAGGTGATGGCAACTGACTGGCTGCATGCCGACAGGTTCTTTACGATTGTCACGCGGCTGCGGCATCTGCTCGAGTTTGTGGATGTGCTCGAGATCCAAATCTTCAACGCGTCGCGCGGCAACTTTAGCCTCATGCCTGCAGTGCCCAAGGCGTCGATGGTGTTTCTGCACGCCAACCGCCGCGTGTGCGAGGAGTGGTTCTCGCGCATCCGGCTGCTTGTTGTCGACCTGTCGTCGCAGGTCGAGCATGACAGTATCTGCATCCGCCATGGGTACGAGGCGATTGGCGATCGGCTCGGGCTGCTGGCCAAGAAGGCAGTCAAGGATGCGGGTGCGTGGCAACGGGACTGCGCGACGACACTGATTGGGCTTAGCCAGGCTCTACGGCGGTCCAAGGACGTTGACGGGCTGGTTGGGCTTGCGCGGCAGTGGCGGCAGGAGACGAGCGGGCTCAGAGGATCGCTGCCGATCGCTGCCGAGAGCGTCTGCCGGTGGCTGCATGTGCAGGCGGTCATGGCCGAGGGGCAGCTGGAGCTGGCGGCCAACGAGCTCAAGGCCATGGCGGCCAAGGTGCCGGATGTGGAAAAGACGGTGCTGGACATGGACACGCGGCTGCCCAACGAGATGCTCGAGTGCTACGCCAAGCTGGGCGACTGGTCTGCCGCACAAGATCTGCTCCGCAACAATCCAGGGCTGCTGCCGCCGGTCATGACGCCGCTCACGCCGGCCGCATACACTGCGACGGTGGCTGACGCGCAGAGTCCGCTGCGTGCTGCGTTCAAGTACGGGCTGTGGCGACTGGACCGGCCTCTGCAGACTGACGATGCTGGCGCGCCAGGCGCGGCGTCGGCTGCCCTGCCCAAGGACTTGCTGGATCTGGGCGTGACGGCCTTTGCACAAAAGCAGAACGCACAGGGCCTCATGCGGCTGTTTGAAGCGCCATCGGCCCAGCTGCCGGATGGATCGGCCGCACCGTCCACGCCGCTCGATCTCGAGATGGCGTGGATGCAGTCTCTGTTTGGGCTGGTGCCGAGCAGCGACCGCGACCGACGGCTCGGGCTCCTTGTACTGGGCCAGGAGCTTGCGCATGTCGCGCACACAGACTCGCTCAGCGACGCGCTCGGGACGCTGCGGATCGGCCAAGCGCGTGCCAAGGACCGTGTCCGCCCCGACACCATCATCTCGCCGCACCTGCCGCAGTGGATGCAGGTGCTCACGGTCATCAAAGAGAACGAAACGGCGCGGCTTGGCGGCGTGTCGCCGACGAGCGGGCTCCCGTCCATGCCGACACTTGCAGTCCGCAGTGGAGGCGGGGGCCGCGGAGCCACCAAGCGCGACCCGGACCTGGACGAGATCCGCGGGCTGCTCGCGGACCTTGCGCGCAAGGTGTCCAACTTTCGTCTGGCGAACCGGCTGCTGGATGCGCGGCAGTCGAACCTCACTGCGTCAGCGGCGCTGCAAAACAACTACAAGCTTGCGCGGCTGCTGTACGAGGAGGGCCGGTCGCGGGATGCGCTATTGCTGCTGCTGTCGATTGTGACGGCGTCGTCGTCGTCAGGTGGCAGTGGCGGTGGCAGTGGCGGTGGCGGTGGCGTCCATATCGACCTTGCCGGAGATGCGGATGTCAAGGCCAAGGCGTGCCAGCTGATTGCCGAGTGGAACCGGCCGTTCCGGCTTGACGTCAATGAGCCGCAGGTGCGCCGTGCCCTTGACGCGGTGCTCGGTGGCAGCGGGGCAGGTGTTGTGCTGCCCACCAGTGGCGTGCAGGATGACTGGTTCAGCTTCCACATGCTGCGGCGCGGCACGGAGATCTCGCCCGCGTTTCCCAAGGCGTGGTTTGCGTACGGCGGGTTCTGCTACCGTGTTGCGCGGCGTGCTGTCGAAGGCCTTGCGACGGTCGGTGCCGTGTCTGGCACCGCGACGCTTGTTGGCGGGTCTGGCAGTGGCGGCGGCAGCGATCTGGATGCTGGGCTCGTGGCCGACGAGGTGCGCCGGCTGCGTGCTGTGCTGTCTGATGCCCACCGCATCGACCTGGTCGAGCCGGTGATTCTTGGACTGCTGCGCGATCTGGGCGAGACGCTGCGCGAGCCCGACGTGCTGGACTGGCGCGAGTCTGTCCGAAGCACTGCCGGACCCGCCGATGCTGCTGGTCTCATCAAGGACGTCGAGGACGTGCTCGGAGCCATCCGCCGCAAGATCTTTGACTACTTTGAGACGGCGACCACAAGCTATTTCACGTACCTGCGAGTGTATGACGCTGGACGCATCGAGGCAGAGGCGTCGACAGGTGGCCGGACGCAGCACACCAAGAACGGCGACCATCGGCGAGTTGGCGATGCCATCACAACGACCCTCCGGCTCATCCGGCTGTTCACCAAGTACGGCATGGCGCTCAAGCAGGCGTTTACGGACGGGTTTGCCAACACACCGTCGACGCCGTGGGTGCCAGTCATTCCGCAGCTGTTCTCGCGACTGCACCATCCCGAGCCTGTGGTGCGGCTCGCGATCGCTAGCCTGCTCTGCCAGATTGGTGCGTCTGCGCCGCATCTGATCATGTACCCTGTGATTGTGGGGTCGATGACCGAGAACCAGAAATCCGAGCTCGCTCAGACGGGCTATGCGAAGATCCTGGCGTCGCTGCGGACGGCGGACGCGGGCCTTGTCGACCAAGTCACGCAGTGGATCCACGAGCTGCAGCGCGTGACGGTGCTTTGGGAAGAGCTGTGGTTACACGGGCTCGACCACGTGCAGAACGAGGTGCAAGGGCGGGTGGAGCGGCTCATGGCGGACATTGGCCGCATCAAGTCGAACCGCACGCTGACGGAGCCGGCACGCGTGGAAGTGATGCGGCGCAACGCGGTGAATGTCATGCGGCCGATCCTGTTCACGATGGAGAAGCTGTATGCCAAGACGGTTGCGCGCGGTGCGACGACGCGGCACGAGCAGCGGCTGCTCGAGGCGTTTGGCGGGATCCTGGAGACGGCGCTGGACGAGCTGAGGCAGACGGCCAAGTTTGACGACCCGCAGGGGTTGTGGGAGAACTTTAAGCGGATCCATACGATGCTGGCCAAGTACGCGCAGCGCAACCGGTCGGTGCTCATGGCGGATGTGAGTCCGTACCTGGCGTCGCTGTCGCACTCGCCCATCTCGATGCCGGGGGTCGTTGGCGGCGAAGACGCGGACGACAGCGACAGCGGTGGTGGTGGCGGCGGCGATGGCGCCAGTGGCGGTGGCGGAGGTGGCCGAGTGCTCACGGTCGCTGGCTGCGAGTCCGAGATCCTTATCCTGCCGACCAAGACCAAGCCCAAAAAGGTGACGTTTCTTGCGAGCAACGGCCGTCGCCGCTCGTACCTCCTCAAGGGCCTCGAAGACCTCCACCTGGACGAGCGCATGCAGCAGTTCATGGTCACGGTCAACCACCTCCTGCGCGGCGATGCGCAGACCCACACGCGCAACCTCCACGCGCGATGCTTTGCGGTCGTGCCGCTCGGCGACAACTACGGCATGATCCAGTGGATCGACGGCGCCTCTGGGCTGTTTTCAGTGTACCGCAAATGGCAGCAGCGCGAGCACTCGGCGCTTGTGTTGCAGCGCAAGGAGGGGGCACCCGAGATCCCGCCACTCCCGCGGCCGCACGAGGCGTACTACGCCAAACTCAACCGCATGATGAGCGAGCGGCAGATCAAGAAGACGGTGCCGAGAAAGGCGTGGCCGGTCGACATGCTCCGCGCAGTGTACGACGAGCTGCGGCAGGAGACGCCGTCGGATCTCGTGGCGCGCGAGCTGTGGTCGTCGTCACAGTCGCCGACCGGCTGGCTGCACAAATCGCGGGCGTTTGCGCGGTCGGCGGCGGTCATGTCGATGGTGGGCTACGTCATCGGGCTGGGCGACCGCCACCTGGACAATATCCTCGTGGACCTTGAGCGCGGCGACGTGGTGCACATTGACTTTAACGTCTGTTTCGACAAGGGACGGCGGCTGCGGGTGCCGGAGACGGTGCCGTTCCGGCTGTCGCCCAACGTGGTCGGAGCGCTCGGCCCGGGGGGCAGCACGGAGGGCGTGTTCCGCGTGGCGAGCGAGCACGTGTTCCGGGTGATGCGCGAGCACCGCGAGGTGCTGCTCACGCTGCTCGAGGCGTTCATCTACGACCCGCTCGTGGACTGGACGCTGGACACCAAGACGCAGCACGAGAAGGCGCTCATGAACCTGAATGCGCAGGTGGGCATCCTGTCGGCGCGCGTGATTGAGATGCGCGGGCATTTTGTCGGCACGGGCGAGCGTGTTGCGTCGGGCGTCGGCCTGCTGGGCACCAAGATCCGCCGTGCGGATAGCGTGGCGGCGCAGCAGGCGGCTCTCGAGGCCGAGCTTGGCCGACTGCGGGACACGGCCCGACGCCAAGGCGGCGGCGACGACGACGACAACACGGACAATGGTCTGGATAAACAGGTGCCGCAGCCGCTGCTGGACGAGCTGGCGCAAGGCAAGGAGCGCGTGCTACAGCTGCAAGGCGAGTTTGGATCGTGGGTCGCGCGCCACGAGAGCGCAGTGGTGTTTCTCGGGCAAGTGGATGCGCACGAGAGCGCGATCCGGCACGTTGACGCGTCCGTGATCGCAGAGACGGCCTACCGGCTTGCCTCCCTGCCTGCCGGTGTGCCTGGCCCGCTTGCTGGCGAGGCTGCGCTGCTCAACGCGGAGATGGACGGCCATTTCGGCCGTATGAGCGCTCTGCACATGGATGTGCTGGCCATGCTGCGCGTGTATGGCGGGCTGGTGCGCGGGCCGCACGCGTTGCGGATCGTGCTTGGTCGGGACTTTTCTGCCGTCTGGGGCGAGCAGCTGACTGCTGTTGTCCAGTCTGGATTTGATCCCGAGGTCTGTGATGTTGTGGGCGGCACTGGCACTAGCGCTGGCGGTCGTGGAGGAGGCAGCGGTCAGCCTGCTGCACGTGGCCGGGTCTCGATTGTGCCGGAGCGGTCGGACGTCATGGCCAAGGGTGTTGTGGCGGCGGTGTTATCGCGTACGCTGAGCGAGCAGTCGCGCATGGTGGACGAGCTGGCGGCGTATGTTGCCGAGCGGTCTGCTGGCGACGCGGACAGCAGCAGCAGCAGCAGCAGCGGTCTGGACGCGATTGCAGACATGGTGGCCAAGGCTGCCCAGGACATGGGCCAGCCTCTCGGTGGGCTCGTGGTGTCGCTGGGCGTGCTGTCGCTCACCGAAGCGATGGTCGTGATGCGCGGCGAGCGGCCAGGCGGTCTGCTGTTTGAGCTCGGGGATGCACTTGAGTCTGCGCAGCTGCATCTGGGGCCACTCACGCAGCCGGCGTTCTTCGCACCCGTCTCGCACCGGCTCATGACGCTGGCTGCTGCGGTGCACATGCTGCGTGTCTGGCGGCATATTGGCCGTCGGCTCGGACAAGAGGATGTGGAGGCGGTGGCTGGCGATGACAGTGCCGAGGTGGCGGCGCTTGACGAGGTCAGCAGCCGGTGTGTGCGGCTCAGTGCTGGCGTGTACGCGCGGGTTGCTGGGTTTGTGCGGGCGGGCATCAAGGGCCTGTGCACGGGTGTTGCTGGGACGGCGTGGCTGCTTGAGCGTGCTGGACGGCTCGGGGATATCGCGGCACGGATTCTGGGCGGAAGCGGCGATGGATCGGATCGCACAGAGCAGCTCGGACAGCTGGTAGGTGGAGAGGCGTTGCTGTCAGTCTTGCTGTCTTGCTGACTTGCTGACCGCGTTGCAATAGTTTGAGGCGTTTGGACAGATTGACGCGGAGATGCGGACGCATGGCCGGCGTGTGCAGGACACGTGTCTTGGCGACATGCAGGGCCTCATTGACCTTGTGCGCGCGCACGTCGAGGCGGTGCCAGACATTGGCGTGGCCGCGCACCAAGCCGTTGTGCTGCACATGTTTGTGGTGTTTTCCAAGGCGGCGCGGGCCGTTGTGGCGTACCGGTCGGGCGGGCAGGGCGACGTGGACAGCAACGATCCGACGGGAGAGGAGTGGGAGATTGGCAACATCCTCGACATGGTTGCCGAGACGGCCGAGTTTGAGGCTGTCGCGGCCGAGCTGGCTGCGTTTGTTGGCGTCGTCGTGCAAGCCTGCGTGTGCGAGCCCGCGGTCGCCATCCTTGGCCGTCTCCTTGAACCGATCTGCAGTCGTCTTGGCGATGCTGGCGATGCGGACGTCGAAGGCGTGTTTCCAGGGCCTGTTGGCGACGACATCGTCGACCGGCTGCGCCATCCTGTCCGCCGGGTCCTTGCCAGCGGGACGATGGACGACGGTATCCTGCAAGGCCTCGTGTCGCTTGTTGTGCAGCGGTCCATGGCCGACGTGTGCCGGGTGGACATGGTCGGTTGGGCACGCGACGAGGCTGCTGACCAGACCGCGCGGCTGTCCGTGGCACGCGCGGCACTCTCGCGGTTCCTGTACCTCCACGAGCCGAGCCTGGCTGGGTCGGATGCACTCACTGCGGCCGTGACTGTGCTGCGCAGCATCGAAGCTCGCGACGGTGCGGTTGGCGGGACCGACGACACGGATCGTAGCCATGACCGCGAAGCGCATTGGACGCCGCGTGTGGATGTGAGTGGGGGCAGCCTTGTGTGCGCATGTGCGCTGTTGCTGGTGTGTGGTGAGAGCCCGTGCTGACAAGTGGAGGACGGCGAGCGCAGATCATGGACAGGCTGCGGGATGCCATGGCGCGGCTTGTGCAAGGACGCATCGAGACGGAGCAGCTGCGCATCCGCGTGGCCAACCTGGACCAGTCGCTCACCGAGCTGGCGGGTGTGTGGCCAACCACCAGTAGTGACAGCAACAGCAGCAGCAGCCAAGACTCGCCAGTCATGACGCTTCAAGAGTTTGGCAAAGCGAGCCACGCGCGATCGCAGGCGCTCACGCAGCTCCTCGCACGGCACGGCACGACGTTGACGGTCTGCGACAGTCTGCTGCATCTCGAGCTGCAGCGCGTGCCCGAGACGCATGGCCCCAATGCCACGCTGGCCGTCGAGGCAGGGATCCGTGGCACGGTTGCGCGTGTCGGCCATCTGCGGCGCACCATTGAGCTCATTCGGCGCGAAGGGTACCTGTCGGTCATGATATCACAGACAGCGTCTAAGCTCGAGAGCCTCAAGGTACGTCGTGGCATGGGCCATGCTGGCTGTGGATACCGACTCACATGACCGGTGTGTGTCTATGTGATGGTGGTGGCGGCGACAGACGGGCGAGGAGATGGAGGTCATCCGCGACCTTGCCCACGAGATTGACGGGCAGATGGAGACGCTGCGGTCCGACCTGGACCCGATCCTGCGCATCATGGACACGATCCTCAAGCTCTCTGACGCGACGCCGCATGCAGCCACGCTCGTGGCCAAGATCCGCGACTTTGAGGTGTGCTGGCAGGACGTCAAGGACCATGTGCGGCTCGTTGTGGACGGCGTCGACAGTCTGGCGGCGAGCGTGGGCGGCGTGCTGCCCGTCGCTGACCGGCTGGGCGGCAAAGTGGCGCTGCTCCTTGACACGCTGCTGGCGTTTGCCGAGATCCACGAGTTCACGATGGAGGCCGAGGACGACGGGGAGATGTCGCAGGCGGGCGACGAGGGCATCCAGGAGGATGCCGGTGCGCGCGCGGGAGGCGAGTTGGCGACCCCCAAGAGCGGCGATCCTGCGGGCATGTACCCGTCGTTTGCGCGGCCGCTGTCGCAGGATGGCGGCGAAGCGAGTGGCGACGCGACTGTGCGGTCGTCTGCGCCAGCGGGTTCTGCCACCGCTACTGCCACTGCCACTGCCACTGCGGCCGGCGGATCAGGAACAGGAGCAGGAGCAGGAGCAGGCCAGCCACGGCTGCATCGAGGTGAGACTGTCCTTTTTCGTGTCTTGCGTCTGTGTGGTGCACGGCACTGACATGTGTGTGTGTGGTGGCAGAGCAAACACGCAATGTGCATGCAGTCAATGTGCTCAAACGCATTCGCGCCAAGCTGGACGGCCGCGACACGGAGCTGGCGATGCCGGCAGCACAGCCAGGCCAGGGCAACGGCACGCCGCCCAGCCCGAGCAGCAACCCCAAAGCGCGGCTGTCCGTGGCCGACCAGGTCGACCGCCTGATCCGCGAGGCCATGAACCCCGACCACCTGGCAGTCATGTACGAAGGGTGGATGAGCTGGATCTGATCCCCTATACGACTGCTGGTAGCAGTCCTTCTTTCCAATACACGATGATGCTCGTCTGTGGGCTGCCATGTGAAACACGGATGCGGCGGGCCTCCTCCCCTTCCCCCCGTTGAAACCAATTGTCATATCGGCCAGTGCCAGTCATCCATTTGCGCGTGCGTGTGTGCGTGTGCACGTGTGAGCGTGAATGGCCTTGGTCGCTCCCGTGGAAGATTGCTTGATGCGATGCGTTTGCGGTGCGTGTACCTCCCCCTGGCCGCTGCGGTCAAAAAAGTCGGCGATGACACGTCAGCAGGCCGGCATGCTGGCCGAGCGGAGATAAAACGAGCGAGTGTCTGCTCATCACGGCGAAGCACACAGACAACGAGGGGGGAAGCAGCCATGTCATCGACGACGGACAGCGAGACGACACGGATCCGTGACATGAACCAGCGGGGCGAGCATCTGTACACGATATGGGCGGTGAGTTTGTATGCCTGCGTGTGTGTGTGTGTGTGTGTGTGTGTGTGTGTGTGTGTGTGTGTGTGTGTATGTGTGTGTGTGTGTGTGGTGCACTGGCGAATGGATGCTCAACTCGAGACTTGGCATGCCATGCCAACACTATCACCAACCGACACACGGACCTACCGACCGACCGACGGACCGACCCACCGACCCATAGGCATTCATTGGCGGCTTTGTGCTGCTCAACGTGCTCGTGTCGTTGACGGTCTACTGGGTGCTGCGACGGAAACGCCGGCGAGAGGACGCGGCCGAGATGGAGGCCGCGGCCCGCACGCACCACAAACACCACAAACACCACAAGCATCACAAGCATCGCACGCATCGACGGGCAGGCTCGGACGGCTCTATGAGCAAGCCTCTCACATCCGTGGCATCCGTCGAGTCGTTGGCGTCATTGACGAGTGCCGCCAGTGTCGACGCCGTTGATGCGGTTCTCCAGCCACCCGCGCGTGCACATGTGAACCCCGACGGGCGTGGTGCCGCATGATCCCGCCACCACTACCACCACCACCACCACCACCACCACTTATCTACTCCATCTTGCACATACCCCCCGCACCATTACCCCTGCGCCAGCAATACATTTATTGGTTCACTGTCCCGTGGGGGTTATGCAAAGGCAGCGTCGGCAACGCAAGAGCGTCAGGGGGAACAGTAAAGTGGCGGCCATCAAAGCGTTGGTAGACAGCGCGCGCAAGGTCAAGCACGGCGGGCGGCAGACCGGCATATCCGGCCACCTCGATGCCATGGGACGAGTTCATGACGCCGCGGCGGATGGCGTACATGCACACGAGGTTGCCGTCGTCGTCGCGTGTGACGGCGGCCTGGTAGCACGCGGCGCCGGCGAGCTGCTCCGCCGTGACGAGGCCGGCGAGTTCGTGGTAGTGCGTTGCAAAGAGCCCGCGTGAGCCGTTGACGCTGAGGAGGTAGCGCACGATCGCGTAGGCGAGGGAGAGGCCGTCGAGCGTCGACGTGCCGCGACCGACCTCGTCCATAATGACGAGCGAGCGCGGCGTCGCTGTCTCGAGGATATGCGCCGTTTCCTTCATCTCAACCTACAGCTCAACCAAAGCGTGTCAGTGTCGTGCAGAGCAGAGAGGAACAAACCAAGTCGACCGCCTGTTCGTTCGTACCATGAACGTGGACTCGTTGGCAGAGATATCGTCCGACGCGCCAATACGCGAAAAGATCCCGTCTACAATGCCCAGGACGGCAGCGTCTGCCGGCACAAAGCTGCCCGCCTGAGCCAGGATCGAGAAGATGGCGCTGTCACACCATACCGTGTCAGCCTCACTGCCAAGCCGTGCGCGGATGCTGCTCAAAGCCATCTGCTCTTACCACTGACGGAGAAACGTGCTCTTGCCACCCATATTCGGCTGCCCCAGCACGCGAGTCAGTGGCCATCACGCCTGCACCAACACACACTGCGCTCCACTCACCCCAGTGACAATCCAAAGCCGGTCATCATGCCCGAGATACATGTCGTTCTTGACAAACAGGTGCCCGCGCTTGGCCTGGAAATGCTCCACGACCGGATGCCGGCCGCCCTTGACGTCGTGCACGGGCTCGTCCGTCATGACCGGCCGCACGAACCGCTTGTCCGCAGCCGTCTTGGCGAGCGCGACCGAGACGTCTGTTTCCGCCATCGCCTCTGACATGGCAATGAGGCGGAACGTGTGGCTCTTGATCTGTCGTTGGTCCCGAGGTGGAGACACGCATCACGTCAGTATGTGAAGAGAGAGAGAGACGAGAGAGAGACGAGAGTGAGACGAGAGAGAGACGAGAGAGAGACGATGGCAAGGTTACCTCTTGGCACGCAGCCTCAAAGAGCGATGCCTCAATCTTGCCTAGCCGCTCATCGCAGTCCATCATCTTCGAGTACAGGGCCGTCCAGGCATCATGGCGGATACGCAGGCTCGTGCTCGTGCGCTGGCGCGGCATGAGGTGCGCGTCCGGATCGCTGTCGAGCGCCGCCAGGACGCTCGCCCGTGCGCGCGCATTCAGTTTAGGGAACTCGAGCCCGGCGCCGTAGCGGGCATCGAGCACAAACGCAAACGTCTGCTCGTACTGGTCGCTGAGCGTGGCTTGGAGCTCGCGGCGTTCCGTGTCGAGGTCGGCGCGCTCGCGGCGGACGGCGTCGAGCTCGTCCGAGACGCCGTCGGCAATCACGCCGAGGCCGATGCTGGACGTGTGGCCAAGCGCTGCGGCGCCGACCGAGGTGGCGGCAGCGGCTGCCGAGGATGTCGTCTCGACGAGGAACCCGTCAAAGCGCGCAATGAGATCGCGAAAGTCGCCGACGCGCGACGCAAGATCGGCGAGTGCCGGCTGCTGGGACTCGGGAACGGTGGGCAGATGGGTATCGAGGATGTAGCGAATGGATGCCGCATGCGTGAGGGTGCTGAGGATGTTGCGGAAATCAGACACGGAGCCGGGGCCGAGGTGCAGGCTCTGGAGACTGCGGTTGAGGTCGCTGCACTTGGCGAGCACCGTGGAGAGCGACGCTCGCAGGTCAGCGCCGCCGTCATAAAAGACCTGCACCAGGTCGTGGCGCCGGGTGATCTCGGCCATGTCAATCGAGGGTGACTCTGTCAGGGACGGCCAGCGGGCCCATGTTAGCCAGACGGGTTGCAGGCAGGCTGAAAAGGCACGGCGTGCAACAACATACTCAGACGCGCAGAGAGCAGCCGTGCACCGGGCGATGTTTTGGTCTCGTCAATGGCATTCACCAGACTGCCCTTGGTCGTTCTCTCGCGGATACTGCGAACGACCTCGAGTGCTTGCAGCGTGACCGTGTCCAGCCGCATGGCACGGTGTGCTTGAATGCGCATGGGAGCACGGAACGCAGGCTCGGCGCGCGGAAAGCACTTGACGACATACGAGAGCAGGCCAGCAGCTGCCTCGATCTGGGCAGGGCCGTACCCGCGAAAGATGGCGCCGTCGGACGAGTCGCTGTCCATGAGACGCGACGGGCCAAGGGCAATGGCCTTTTCGGGGCTGTTTTGCAAGATGAGGTTGCGGAAGCGGGCGGTGGCGTCTGGATGCACAAAGAGGTCCGACTGCAGGTACGACACGAGGGAAGTCTTGGGAAGCCGCGACTGGATGTTGGCGAGCGTGAGGGCGGGCAGGGATTGGCGGAGATGGTCGGCGAGCAGGATCTCTTTGGGCTGGATGCGGGCCAGATCGGACTCGAGAGACGAGAGCTCGGACTGTGCGACGTAGAACTCGCCCGTGGAAACATCCATCCACGCGAGGCCAACGGGCACTTTGCGCGAAGCAGCGCGCGTGGGAGCGAGGGATGTCACTGTTTCTGGTTTGGGAGCCTCTCTGGCATCCAAGGGCGGATCCAGCGAGTCGATCACGTCCGCGCTTTGCTGGAGGGATGGTGCCGGCGATGCAGGCGGGGGATAGGAGGGGAAGGCGATGCTGAGCAGGAACGAGTTTTCGACGAGGTTGACGGTGCGATCGTCCTCGAGGACGGTGCCAGGCGAGATGACGCGAGTCACGGCACGCCGGAACGTCTTTGAGGTGGAGAAGGGGTCCTTTGAGGTCTGGTTGACGACGGCGACGGTCTTGCCGTGCTGCAGCAGGATGGAGACGTAGTCGCGCGAGCTGAAGACGGGGAAGCCTGCCACGCGGATGGGTTCCTTGCGGAACTTTTGCAGGCCGATGCGCAGGCCCAGCAGCGAGGCGACCTCGTCGAGGTAGCCGCCAATGTCGTAGATCTCGTAGAAGGAGCCGACCTGGACGAGCAGGACGTGGTCGGGGTTCTGTTTCTGGATGTCGAGAATCTCCTGGATGAGCGGCGTCTGGTTGGCGTAGGCGGAAGCAGCCGATCCGTCGTGCGACGGTACAGGGTCAGGCAGCTCGGCATCCGGTTGTTGGTGGGCGAGGCGGCCAGCAGCAGCAGCAGCAGCAGCATCGTCGTTGTCGTCGACGTTGGCGCCGTCTGCAGCATGCAGTTCAAGCGGTGCTGGTTTGGGTGACGCGGCCTTTGCCTTTCGGCGAGCCTTTGCGGGCGGGGCCGCTTGGGCGAGAGGCTCCAGATGAGCAGCATCGGTGGTGGTATCAGTGGTGGTATCCTTGGCAGCACCGTTGGTCGGATCCCTTGCGGCAGGCCTCGACCTGAGGGCCTTTGCAGTCTTTGGCGGCGAGGACTGCGTGGACTGCGAGAGGATGAGCGTGGGAGCCTGCAGTCTGGACACGAGCAGACTGGAGGCCGACGAGGCAGCAGCGGACGCCGAGCGCTTTGTCGCCAGACAGCGCACGAGCAGCCGCGGGGGTTGAGGTGGCTGTGGTTGTAGTGGTTGTGGTTGTGGTTGTGGTTGGTGTGGTTGTGGTTGTGGTTGTGGTTGTAGTGGTTGGCGTGGAGCGCGGTTGCCGGCGCACGGGCAGCAGCGACGCAGCAGCGACAAGATCATGGTTGGCGAGTCGGACGAGGGGCGAGGAGCGACGCGCTGTCTGCACAGTTGGGATTGAGTGTGCGAGGCAGGCGAGCTTTGGTGGTTGTTTGCTTACAGGACTTGCATGGCATGCTTGCTTACAGGGCTTGCATGGCATTGATGGCATTGATGGCTTGCAGGACACGAGTGCACCACCAGCGAGGCTCGATAGACAGGCAAGGCAGACAAGACAGTGCCAGTCGCTGCACAGTGTTTCTCCGCAGACAGAAACGGCACAGCCACTTTGTGAGCGGCTGCTTTGACGGCGGGTTTGATTGACGGGCTGGTTCCCGGAACAACAACAAACGTTGACTTGGACTGCACCTTGGACTGGACTGCACCAACAGCAACAGCAACAGCAGTAGTAACAGCAACAACAGCAACAAGAGCAACAGCAACGTATGTGTCCAGTGCACACGCATGTCTGTTTGGCAGGCATGCAGGCTGCCCAGTCCCTCTGTCCCTCTGTCTGCACCAAGCCCAGCCAGAGCAGCCCAGCCAGTCCAGCCCAACCAGTCCAGCCCAACAACCACAACAACCACACAGCCACGACGACTCCGACGGCGGTGGTCTTGGTGTGGTCGTGGTGGTCGTGGTGGTCGTGGTCGTGGTGGTTGTACCTGGGCAGAGGGACAGAGGGACAGAGGGGCAGAGGGGCAGAGGGGCAGACAGAGGGACACTCGTAGACGCCTGCCCCTGCCTGCCACTCTCTCTTCCACTCTCACTGACTCGCGCCCCGTCTGCCTGCCTGGCTTCTTGCTGCTGCTTACTCATGCTGCTGTGCCGTGCTTCTTCATGCTGTGCTGTGCTGTGCTGTGCCTTGTGCTGTGCCTTGTGCTG
Source organism: Entophlyctis helioformis (assembly GCA_025526915.1). Classification (NCBI taxonomy): domain Eukaryota; kingdom Fungi; phylum Chytridiomycota; class Chytridiomycetes; order Chytridiales; family Chytriomycetaceae; genus Entophlyctis; species Entophlyctis helioformis. The sequence goes on along the minus strand of JAHLKH010000052.1, from coordinate 104,019 downwards.
TGCCAATCCAATGCTCCACTCGCTCCATCCAATTTTGCGTCTTGCTCGCTGTGCCTGCGGCCATCTCTCGCCTCTTGCTCTTCAACCCACAGCCATCGCTTGGTCTCGCTCTCTCTCGCTCTCTTCGTCTCTCTCTTGGCCTCTCGCTCTCTTGGTCTCGCTCTTCGCCTCATACCGTCTACCTGCCACTCCGCCGTAGCCTCTTCCGTCTACCGCCCCTCTCCCACTCGACCCAGCATGGACTCGTCGTCGCTCACGCCCGCCTGCATCGACTCGGGCGCCGCTGTCACCCCGCTGCCCTTCCACCCGGCCGCAAAGGCCTCGTACTCGGCCACACACGCCCCCTCCATCCTCGTCGCCGCCCAGGCCGGCCTGCCCATCCACCTGCAGACCGCCGCCCCTCCCCTCCCGCTCTCCGACTCTCACGTCCACACGCTCAGCCATCAGCAACTCCACCAACATCAACAGCAGATCCTCATTCAACAGCAACAGCAACAGCAACAGCAACAGCAGATCCTCTTTCAGCACCAACAACAACAGCCCATCCAGCAGCAACAACAACCTGAAGCCCTGTCCTACCAGGCCTCAGAGTTCATCGCCTTTGCCGTGCACAAGCTCTGGCACAGACCCGCCCTCAAGCGCAGCAGAACCGTGCCCAACAGGCCCGCAAACGCCAGCCACGTCCCCTCGTCTCCGCCCCCTCAAGCCACGTCCGATCCGGACTCGGCCCAAGACCACCGGCCAGACTCTCCAACAGCACCCGACCAGGCTGGCCCTCGCCCCGTCGCCGCCCCCTTCAACGCAGTCGTGTGTCCGCCCGGCACTTCCGCCTGGTACCCGGCCTTTTTCGAGGCTGTGCACACCGTCCTGTCGCGCTCGGGCTGCTCCCTGCCGCACATCCTCATTGCCCTGCTCTACGTCGCCCGTCTGCGCCAGCTGCTGCCCGAAGACATGTCCGGCCAGGGCTCAGAGTACAGAGTCTTTGTCTCGTCCCTCATCCTCGCCCAAAAGTTCCACTCGGACGACCGCTACTCCAACAAGGCCTGGTCCAAAATCACAAAGCTGCCGCTGCCCGAGATCAACACCATGGAGCGCGAGTTCCTGACGTCCATAGGCGGCCGGCTGCACGTGCGCGACTCCGAGTACGCAAAGTGGCGCGACACCATCCAGGCCCTGGGCCAGGAGCACGCGGTCACTCTGCATGCCGCCGCGCTGCGTGCACAGGAGCGTGTCAATGACGCGTTGCTCGCTCGCCGCTTCCAGGACAATGCCGACGACGTCTTTGCCGCCGGAAGGAGCGACATGCGCCGCTTCCTGACCATGCCGCGCCAACCAGGCAACCCGTAGCCGCGTGTCCTCGAGCCTCTGGCTTGACCCCACCCATAGACTGGCGTCAGAGGCTGCTCGGCTCCGGCTCCGGCTCCGGCGTGGCTCGTGTGCCCGCCTGGCAGTGCACCCATCTGGTCTGCCCATACACATACACGCACACTCATGCCCGCTCCGGTTCCCGCGCGCTCGCTCGCTCTCTGTCGCCTCCCGTTCTCCTTCTTGTACTCTCTTGGATCTTCCGCGCGTTGCTGCTGTATTTAATCTGCTCTTTCCCACTCGCTGTCTCCACCTCGCCTCATGCCCCATACACCACCTCATACACTCTCCTGGCAGGCCTCATGCGTATAATCATTCCCCCCCATCGTACCATATCCCTTCATTGCTACCCTTGAGCACTTATTGAACCTATCATTTTTCCTACAATGCGTCTGTGAGCGTCTGCTTGTGTCGTGCCACTCGCTTGGCGGAGTGGATGGACGCGAGCGTGTTCAAGTGCAAGCAAGTGTGTGTGAGTGAGTGTGAGAGGGGCGGTGGCGTTGGCAGAGAGAGTGGCGCCACCAGCGGCCGTCTGCGCGACTGAGCCACAGATCTGACAACAGCGCGACGGGGCGGCATGGTGACGGACGCCAGCGACCTCGAGCAGACGCAGCCGCCGTGGACAGGCAAGCCTCTGACGGCATCGGTTGCAGCAGCAGCAGCACCGGCCACAGCAGCAGCCGAAGCAGCAGACGACCTCTCGCTCCACGACCACGCCGCAGTGGTCACGGCCGCGCTGGTTGCCGCCAACAGGGACGACGCCCTCGCCAGCCTGCAAGCCATTCTGCAGTCGCACAACCGCCTGCATTCGCAGCTCCGCCGTCTGTCCGCGCCAGCATCTCCGACCACGAGCAGCATCGCGATGCAAGCGCATGCCAGCGACGTGCAAATGCATTCCTCGCCGCAAGACCGTCTGCGTGCCCAGCGTGCGCTGGTTGCTGGCGACTACTGGTCCCTGTGTCCGCGCCAGGTGGTGTCGCGCATACTGATGTACGCCGGGCCGCTCACGCGCTACCTCTGTCGTGACTCGTCGTCGTCGTCGTCGTCGTCGTCGTCGTCATCTCCGTCCATGTCGTCGTCAGCCGCAGCGCGCGTGTGGACCGACGCGCTGGACATGGACTGGCCAGGCGACCTTGCGCAGCTGCCGCCGCTTCCGAGTCTCGATGCTCGCCAAGTGTCGCGCGTGCGCAGCCGGTCCATGTACAGCCGCCTGTGGGCGTACTTTCCGACCCGGCGGATGCGCGTGCAGTTGGCGACGGTGCCGCTGCGGCACGGGTGGACCGACAGCGTGCCGCTCATGCGCGGGTCCGACCTCGCCATCCTGTGTGTGCGCGGCGGGTTCGCGCGCTGCTTGGCCGTCATGATCGACCATGGCGTCGTCACGATCGATGAGTTGGATGCTCTGGACGCGGTCGCCGAGTATGGCGGGACGATGCTCAACTACGCTGCACGGTGGAGCAGCGTGGAGGTTGTGGAGTTCCTGGCACGTGTGCGCCGTGATGGTGTCAAGCCGGGAGCCAAGAAGAGGACGACAGGCAAGACAGCCACGACGACCAATGTGATGGTGGCGACGAGGGATGGAGGCGGCGATGGAGAAGGAGAGGGAGAGGGAGAGGGAGAGGGAGAGGCGGATCCATGCACGGCTCGCACCATGGACGAAGCAGCGGCCGGAGGGAACATGCCCGTCGTGCAGTGGCTGCACGATCGCGGGTGTGCCTGCAGCACCAACGCCATGGACTGGGCCGCGTATTTCGGGCACCTGTCGATGGTGCAGTGGCTGCACACGCACCGGTCCGAGGGCTGCACGCCGTGGGCCATGAACCTCGCGGCGCAGTACGGGCACCTGCACGTGGTGCAGTGGCTGCACGAGCACCGAAGCGAGGGCTGCACGCGCGACGCGGTGGATCTGGCGGCACGCGGCGGACACACCGAGGTTGTGCAGTGGCTGCTGGCGCACGGCGCCGCGGACGCGGGCTTCAGCGCGAGTGCGATTGCCGGGGCGGCGAGCGATGGGATTGTGCGCATGCTGGTGCAGAGCCTGGGCAGCGAGCAGCGGGCGGCGATGGCGCGCGAGGCGATGGCGAGCGGCTCTGCGGACGGCGAGGCGGTGATTCTGCGGCTGCTCGCGTGCGTGTGAGGCGATCGTCAGCAGCAGCAGTGGTAGTAGTGGTAGGCGACGTATGGCAGCCATAGGCGATACGCAGCGGTAGTTAGCGATACGAAGCAGCAGCAGCAACTGCGCGAATGAACAGCGCGATGCGCGCTTCGACGTGAATGCACATTCTGGCGCACGCTGCCCGCAGACCCGCCTCGTCTGTGACTGCGCTGCTCTCTCGCTCAGCTCTGCCTGCGTCTCGTTCAGCTCTGCCCGCGTGTCTGTCTGCCGCCCGCCCGCTCTCGCTCTCTGCCCCCCTGGCCATGTCTGACCACGACAGGTGCGCTGCTCGCACAGCCTGTCTGTCTCGCACCGCCCGCCTGTCTGCTGACAAAGCCGTCTGTGCATCTGCATCGACGCCATCAACACCAACGGCGCCTTTGGCAGCGACTCGTCGTCGCCGTCTGCCCGCCGCATCAAGGTCTACACCCGCACGGGCGACAAGGGTGCGTCTGTCTCACGCTGTATCACACTCTGTCTGTCTCACTCTGTCTGTCTTACACTCTGTTCCACGCACGCAGGCACATCCGCGCTGTTCTCGGGCGAGCGCCGTCCGAAGGACGATCTGATCTTCGAGGCCCTCGGCACCACCGACGAGCTGTCGAGCGTCCTCGGGTGCGTGCATGTGTCTCGCCTGCACTCACGCTGTCTCGCTCACTCACTCACACATCCCCACTCAGCCTCGCCCGCGAGCACTGCCTCGAGTCCGCCAACGGCCTCGTCGACAACCTCGCCAAGATCCAGTGCCTGCTGCAGGACATTGGCTCAAACATCGCCACGCCGCGCTCATCGTCATCCGAGGCGCGTCTCGCCCGCACCGAGTTTGACCCGACAGGCGCGCTGACGACAGAGGTCGAGGCGTGGATCGACGCGCTCGACAACGAGCTGCCGCCGCTCACAAAGTTTATCCTGCCGAGCGGTGGCAAGGCCGCGTCGACGCTGCATATTGCACGGAGCATCTGCAGGCGGGCGGAGCGCCGTGTTGTGCCGCTTGTCGCCGACGGCATTGCTGACCAGAGCACCGCAAGGTACTTGAACCGCCTGTCCGACTACCTCTTTACGGCCGCCCGCTACGCCGCCAAGGTCGACCGCAAGGAGGAGGTCATCTACTACAAGTTCACCGGCGAGACGCGGGCAAAGGTCAACGAGTGATGCGCTCTCTGTACGCCTCCCCACCTCCTCATCTGCCCGTGCACATCCCCATCCATGCACCTCGTACACAATAAATGCACAATGCCTGCCAGCAAGCCTCTCGCTCCACACACACACACACACACACACACACAAGAAAAGTTACATTGTATCGCGTATCAACACCACAACAAACAAATCACACATCGCCTCCCTTCGCCCAGCCATTTACTTGCCAAACAGAAACGAGAACCGCGTGGCCGTCTCGGACGGTCCATCGTCGCCCACAGGCGTCGGCGGCGGGATCGTGCCAAACGTCGGCCCCTTGCGCCGTCCAACCATGGCATCTCCTCCCTTGGCCGCCCCCTTGGACCGTCCCCCCTTGCCATCAGCGTCTCCACCGCCGTCCACGGCCGCGCGTGCGAGTCCCTTGGGCCGCATGACCGCCGTCGCGTCCTGCCGGCGGAGGTTGCCGCTCTCGGTCATGCGCAGCACGATCCGGCCGTACTGCATCTCGTTGCCACTGTCGCTCCCGTCGCCGCCATGGCCGTCATGGTCGTCATGGTCGTCGCCGCGTCGGCCCGATGAGCGTCGGCCATGTCCAAGACGTCGCTGCCGTCGTCGCCGTCGCTCGTCGCTAACGAGACCCAGATCCAGATCGCTCTCGACGCCGTCATCGTCCAGGCGTACCCGCCGCCCCTGACTCTTCTCCTTGCCCTTGCCCTGACTCTTGCCCTTGCCACGACCCGCAGCCTCGCCCAGTACGAGCACGCGCAGCCCAGCATGCAGCACGCGCGTCATGTCCCAGCAGACGGTGCCCGCGACCCACAGCCCGCACAGCCCGCACAGCAGCCCGATCCAGCACAGTCCCCAGAACACGAGCAGCGGGCCGAGCCCCGCGATCCGCCAGACAACCCAGTGCAGCCCCATAAACACGCGCGGTAGCAGCACGGGCCCGAGCACCCACCCAATCACTGCGAGCCACGCGCACCGCTGCAGGTCGCGGAACAGCCGGTGCCCCTGCAGCCGCATGTACCCGCCCACCAGCCGCAGCCGGTGCGTCGCGAGCACGGCTCCCGTCACAAACGACACAAACGTGGTCGCGAGCGTCGACAGGAGACTGCCGCCGAGACGGTCGAGCAGCCGCGGCAGCATGCTGGCACCGGGCAGCGCGTGCAGCCCGCCAAACACGAGCACCATGAACAGGATCATGAACCACGCGCGGTGCGGGTCGGGCGCACTGCTGTCCTTGTCGCTGCTGTCACTGCTCGTGTCGTTGCTGTGGTTCTTGCTGTCGCCGTTGGGGTGAGCACCACTGCGTGCGTGGACGTCCGTCTCGGTGCGCTCGTACATGGCAGGCACAACCACCGGTATGGTTGACTTGCTTCCCGCCCCTGCTCCGACACCGACACTGGCAATCACACTCGGCTTCTTGGATGCAGCAGGTGCAACTGGTTGGACAAGTCCCGTACTAGCATATGCACCAAGACGCTGGGTATCCGGACTGGCGCTGCCAGCCGACATCGGCATCGACCGCGACCGCGAGGGCGACGAGCCCATACCGTCGAGCGCGTACGACCGATCCGACCCAGCGGACCCCGCATCAATCGGCCCGCCCATCTTGGCTGTCGTCGCCGTCGCCACCATGGTTGTTGTTGCAGTAGTTGTGGTTCTCGCCGCCATGCCACTGCTGCTGCTGCTGCCGCCGCCGTAAAGCGCCGGCACGCTCGGCAAGGTCATGCTGACGCCAGAATCCGCGTCAACCGTCTTGCCGCCGACCGCGACGCCAAGCATGCTGGTTCCCGCATGCCCACCCACAGGCGATGATGGCGACAAGGGCGTCGCCATCATTGCCGCAGTCATGGTCGCAGTAGCAGCAGCCGCCGCAGCAGCCGACGGCCCGCCGCCGCCCATAGTGTCGCGCACACTGATGCGGCTGAGCCGGCCTCCAGTCAAGCTGCCCGCCCGACTGCTGCTGCGGCCAAAATACGCGGTGCTGCCATCAATGCCGCCACCGCTGTGGCCGTACTCGAACATCTTGTGTGGATCCGGACCGCCCAGCTTGGCCGACGTGCCGCTCAGCACACGGTTCCGGCGGCCCACGTGCACATCATATCCCGAGCCCGGTCCAAAGCCCACCCCCACGCCTAGCAGTTCATCGCCCGGCTCACGCGTCGCAGTGTCCGGCTGTCGTTGTTGCGCAGTCTCCGCATCTGCATCTGCATCCGCTTCGACAGCACTCGCCACGCCAGTGGTTCCGTGTGCAGACAGATCCATGCCGTCGCTGTGCACCGCAGTATGCGGATGGCTCTCCTTGGTATCCGACCGTGACGTGACCGACGGCGGTGGCGTGATGGTATCGATGGACCCAGACGCGACCTGGCCCGTTGCAGACGCCGACGACGTGTCGTCGTCCTGCTCGTCGTCGTCATCATCATTCTCCACATTGTGGTGTTGTTGTTGGGTGTGCACTTGCCCGTCGTCGTCGTCGTCGTCGTCAGTCTCGGACGCCTGCGACAGCAGTTCATGTTGGCGACTGCACGCCGACGCGACAGACGCAGGCCGCACGGGCGGTCCAGGCGACCGCGACAACGACCGCGCACCGCCAATGCCGGCCAAGTCGCCATGTGACGGTGATTGAGATGACGGCCGGGGCGGCATCCGTGCGGCGGGCTGGACGCCAACAAGCCCGCCCACGCCGACGCTAGTGCTGGCGTCTGCAGCCATCGCCCCGCCATACGACACGCCAGACACGCCGGATACGCCAGACATGCCGCCATTCGGCGCCGTGAACATCATGGCCGACCGCGGCCGCTGCCACGAGTACGCCGAGCTCGGATCCGCAGCACCGGCCAGCCCGTAGGCCATGCCACCACGGCTACTGCTGCTGCTGCTGCCGTGGCCACCGCCGCCCACGTGCAGGGCAGACAGCGTCGATCCCAGCATGCCGGCCGGCATGGACAGGCTTGCACCGTACGGCGAAGACGCCATGGCCCGGCCGGTGCTCTGGCCGTACGGGTAAGCGTGGTGGGCGGGAGCGTACATGGACGACGGCTGTGACTGCGACTGCGACTGTGACTGCGACTGCCAGGCGTGCGGCTGCAGCGCACTGGCCGGCGGGGGCATTCCGGTCATTGTGGCGGCATATCTCGAGTGCTGCTGGTGCTGCTGCTGCTGCTGCTGGTGCGATGGGTAGTAGTAGTGCGAGGCCGACGGCAACAGCGACGACGACGACGACAGTGATGGTGGTGGTGGTGGTGGAGCAGAGAACGAGGCGGGAGTGCTGGAGAGCGAGAGCGGGAGGGGCTGCCCGCTGAGCAGCTGGGCAGGGCTCTTGGCCGACGGGCGGGTCGCAGCCAGATCGGAAGCCGAGATGGCTATGAAGCTTGCAGAGCCGTCGTCGTCGTCGTCGTCGTCGATGTAGTCGTCGTCGCAGTAGTCGTCGTCATGGTCGTTGTCGTAGCCGTCGATGCTGGTGCTGGTGCCGGTGCCGGTGCTGCTGTTGGCTGCATCGTCGAGAGCGAGCGGGCCGTGGCCGTGTGTGTTGCTGTCGGTGTGGGCATCGACGGCGGAAGGCGCTGGCACGGTGAGCATCGTGCCTGGCTGGCTGGCTGGCTGGCTGGGGCTCTGGCTGCTGGACAAGCTGTGTGTGAGTGGGCGACTGTGTGCGTAGAGCGAGAGCGAGCGGGCGGGACGCACCTGCTTGCTGGCTGTGCGAGCGTCTGCGTGAGCGTCTGTGGGATGCGTTGCACCAGATGCGAGTTGGGCAGAGTCGCGTGAGCAGCGTTACGGTCGCGGTCACGGTCACGGTGCACACGCTTGTAGAGCAGAGCGGCCAGCCCGGCCCGAGACCACGAGGTCCTCACACTAAAGCGCGCCGCCTGTCTTCCAGAGTTCAGATCGGCTCAACAGCTCTGGTGGGATCTTTGCATCAAGCGCCTTGTAGAACGACGCAGGGATGCCGTCGTCGCCAGGCGCTTTGCGTCCATTCATCTCGGAGATGGCTGCCGCCAGATCGTTCCAGCTGAACAGCAGGTCAGTGTCGCGTGCACCTTTTAGTGGCGCAGCAGGTGGTTGCGGCTCTCCACATCTGTTGATCCAGTAGTCGAGCTCGAAGCCGCCTGATGCGTCTGCTGCCAAGGCTGAGTAGTGCCTGTGCCAGATCCATGCGATTGACTCAGGCTCGTGCTGCAGCACACCGTTGCTGTCCTTCAATGGTGTCGCGACTGCACCTGTGCGGTGCTTCCATCGTGCCATGTTGCGACTGCACCTCTGGAATGCGTCCATCGTGGAACATTGTGTCAAGATTTCTGCCACGCTTCTGCCAGTTTTCCCGGCTGTCAGCACGGCAGAGCTCATTGGCCTCGCGCTTGGCTGCCTCGTATGCCTCGGCGTACGCCTCGACCTCCTCGTCAGTGGCGGCTTGGCTGTGCACCAACGGCATAGCAGGTCGAACTTCTGGTTCTTGAGCATGGTGGCAGCTCTCGTTGCGCGTTTGAACAGGTTGAGTGGCTTGCTCTCTGGGGCAGCCACACGAAGCCCTTGCTCGGCCACAACGTCCTGCGATGGAGCGACAAACATGTTTGCCACAGTGTCCACACGGACTAAAGCTCGAAAGGGTATGGTATCTGTGCCTTTGTGACTTTCTCGGCTCTCTCTCTCTCGCTTGTCAGCATCTGTGAGCGATCTGCAGTTGGAGATGTGATCCAGACGCGACGGTCACGTGACGGTGGCTGCTTGTGCAGAGCGCTGACAGCGACCGCCGTTTGCCTCGAACGTCCAACACTCTGCTCAGAGCCAGCATGGACGCCAGCATGGACGCCAGCACCGCAGAGTCTCTTGTTGCTCGCCTTCAGCCCGCGGGCGGCACGGACGCAGCCATTGCCGATGCAGTGAACGCATGGACGGCCGTTCAAGGCTTGCTGCGTGAGTCTGCTGGCCTGTGTCTGTCAACAGCCCGTTCTTGAGCGTTGGTCAACAGCCGCCAGCTGACACTAGCCGCTGTCTGTGTCTGTGTGTTTGGGCATGCAGCTACCGAGCACTCCTACAACTTCAACGGCCCCGTAAGTGTCCTGTGGGAGGCTGGTCTGCCGCTGGCCATCGTCTCGGCACTCTCGCACCCCTCATCGCTCATCAAGGTTCGTCATCGTCGATTCAAAGTGCTGCCCTGCCACAACCCGTGACACGTGGCGTTGGTGCCAGATCTGGTGTCGCTCTCGACTGACGGACATGCTGCCAGATTGCTGCGTTGCAAGTGACTGGCTGCCTTGTTCGGAATGTCAATGCCAGCGGCAGAGATGGTTCGTTTGGTCAACACAATCTTGGAGCCATAGTCATTGGGCTGCTTCTTGACAACGACACCAGTGTCCGCGCAGCTGTAAGCATCCATCGTTCATCTTGCAGAACCACCATGGTCTCCAATTGACACCGCATGTGACACTGTTAGGCAGCAAACACTGTGCTGGACATGGCTAGCGGCAACTCGTCATGCAGTCACCAGGTTTCCGAAAGCGGCAGCTTGTTTGCTCGAGCGATTGCGGCACAGAGTGAGCGACACATGATCCTGAGTCTGCTTGCAGTCATTGGAAAGAGCAGCATCAGATACTACCGTTGGAACGAAGTGAGCATTATTCTACCAGCATACTTTCACAACCACCCTCCTCTGTCTTTGCTGACCGCTTTCCACGACAGCCGGACAAGAAGCCGCTTCTGAAGTCGATTCTGCCGCTGCTTGACATGGACGAGGAAGTTGCAGCAGATGCAGCCACTTGCATTTCGTTCGTTATCCCAAATGCTGTATCCGAAGTCGAGGAAATGCACGTTGTCTCTGCAATCGTCAACAGGCTCAAGTATGTCGCGGTCGTGATGATCTGCACTGCTCTGCACGATGCTAACGCCTGCGTCGTCTGCATACATCAGGACAATCCATGAGCCGCGCCATCAGCTGCCAGCTATCAACGCTCTATGCGGTATCCTGGGCAGATATTCTGGAAAACCTCTGGTTTTGCAAGCAGTCCAAGCCGGAATCCTGGACACTCTCGACGCCGTCCTGGCACAACTGATTGCTGACATTGGTCAGCACCGCGAGCTCGTCTACAGCGTCTCTCGGTTCGCCGTCCTCGTCCTGAGCGAAGATGATGTCCCAGTCAGCAGCACATCATTAGCATCCATTGTCGCAAAGCTCGTCAGCCTCGTTGGCCATCAAGACAAAGAGCTTTCAAAGAATGTCCTCGACCAACTGTATGAGCCCATCCGGTACACCTACTCCGCTCGTCATGCGGCCATCATGGAGTGGTACCTGCAGCACGGAATCATTCCCGCTCTCTTCAAGAACATCAAGCATTCGGGCATTGGAGATGGCCCAGCTGTTGAAATGCTGAACGCACTGTTGGCGGCGTCTACCGACAAGCCAGAGAATCCCGCCGCAGTCGAGATGGAAGCCATCGGATTCCCAGCCGTGCTCCAAGATCTCATCAATCATGCCGATACGCCTCCAAGGCCAATGCATCGGCTTCTCGAGATCATGCGCAATCACTTTTCACACCATATCAAGACCGCCGATACGTCCATCCTGCCCAACGAGAACAACATTGATCTTCCGACGCCGCTCATTCCCGAGATGGAGCAGCCGTTCCTTACAGTCAAGGAGCGCGACTATCTTGCACTGCGTAGCGCGGTACTCTCCAAGCCGCTCTGGTGGACCAAGTTCACGGATGCCACCATTGCAGCCAAGTGGCGCGAAGAGGCTGTTGCGCAGGGGGTCTCACAGCGTGCTCTGAGCCTGCTGTTCAGCGAGCTGGCGTATCTGGCTGAGCACGAGATGCGCACCGTCAAGCTTGCGAGCGGCGATGTGGTGACTGTCACACCTGGAGCAGCCAAGTGCACAACCATGTCCAACGATGCCGTGCCAGAGTCGCTGCGAGACACTCTCATCCGCCAAGTTGCTGTGCTCGAGGACGTCCCGGACCACAAGAAGGACTGGCATCCAGGCTCGGACGGCATGGTGCTTGATCTCGTGCATCCATCACTCTACCCGCTCGTGTACGGTCGCAGTCTGGTTCTGTCCCGCAACGACCGCGCCATGGCTACCTCGACACCGCCATGGGATGTGATGTCTGCAAGCGAACGCGTGTCTGGCAAGCCATCGTTTGGCAACAGAACGAGCTTTGTGTCACTGCGGTTCCAGTGGCTGCCGTCCGAGTTCTGCGTCCACGACGACGGCACCGTGTCCATCAACTCGTACATCAACAACCTGCATCCAATCTGGAACAACTCGCTCTACAAGACGATTGCCAAGGTGTTTGAGCGATTTGTGCCGCTGTTTGAGAGTCTGTTTGGGTATAGCGACGGCCTTCATCTATACATCGATGATCCATGTAGTCTATACATGACACGCCACCAGCTGCGCGACTTCCAAGCCAAGATCGCCGGTTTGCCAGACGACGATGATGACGAGGCTTACGAGGCGGCTGTTGATGTTGTTAGCAAGGTTCAGTCAGGCGAAGAGGAGGAGGACGACGACGACGACGACGACTGGGACAATCTCCCTGACTCGGACTTTTTGCAGCCGCGACTGCCGGCTACGTTTTCGCCGCCCGAAACGCCAGTAGCGCCAGTCAGCCTGCGCGGCCGCGACCTGCAGGTCATTGTCAAGCTCGCCAACATCCATCTGACGCCAGAGAACCCCGAGTATGGCGGCGGCACCTGGCACGTTGAAGGAGCAGCCAACGAGTCGATTGTGGCCACAGGCATCTACTACTACGACATGGCCAACATCACCGCGTCGCGTCTGTCGTTCCGCACCACAGTCAACACTGAAGACCCGCCATTCGAATATGAGCAGAGCGAGCACACCTACTACGAAGAGGTGTATGGATTCCAGAACGAGACTGGTGACGGTGTGCAGGATCTCGGAAGCATCCAAGCGAGCCAAGGCCGATGCATCGCATTCCCCAACAGCTGGCAGCACCACGTCGAGCCGTTCAAGCTGGCGGATCCGTCCAAGCCGGGACACCGCAAGATCCTTGTCTTCTTCCTTGTGGACCCTACCAAACATGTTGTGTCGACTGCGCATGTCGCGCCACAGCAGCAGGACTGGTACGAGACGGGCGTGGTTGCGTCGCGGCTGCCGCCTGAGCTTGGCGTTTTTGTCACGCCGCATGTCCCTGGCACAATGAGCACGGCCAAGTCGCATGCGGTGCGTGCTCAGCTGATGGAAGAACGATCGGTTATTGATACCGAGCGCACTGGTATGATTGAGACATTCAACCTGTGCGAGCACTGAACGAGCGGAATGAAGACTGCCTTCTGCCATGGACATTGGCACTCGCAGCGTGCACTCACGAGGCATGTCCTTTCAACTACAACCAAATGGCTTCTGTGATGAGTGGGAAGGCATCTTGACTTTCAAGTACTCGCATAGCATGCTCCACCAGCCACGAGAGAGCTCGTTGGTAACCATCCCATAGGGTCTCTGCCCTCCAGCACGCCGCTTGTCTTCCAGAGCTCACCACGCCAGCCACACTGTGCACCATGGCATGCCGTGTCGGTGCATGTCCCAGATTCCCATTCGTTGCAATGACACTTGTTGGACGCGGTCGCGACGAGTAGATCTTGCCCTCACATCCACAAAGCGAGCAAGCGGCTGTGACGATGACGACAACGCAGCGACAGACGACAGACGACGCAGCAGCAGCAGCCAGCGACGAGCATGTGGGTCGTCTGCAGAGCCAGCTGCAGGGCACAGCCGAACAGCGGGCTGTGGTCGAGCAGGTCGTTGGAGCGAGTGGCAGCCAAGCCGTCGAGCCAGGGCAGCCAGGACAGCCAACAACGACTGCACAGCCAGGTGTGCCTCGCTATGTGGTGCCGCCAGCCACCGGTGACCTTGCATATGGACGCAGCCACTGGGACGGCAAGCCCGCCGAGATCCACGCCATGATCCTCAAGCACGCCGGCCCGCTCACGCTCTTCCTCAACAGACTGCTCGGCGACAAGGCCACACTCGACGAAACGACCAGGCTGGAGCTGTGGACCGAAGCGTTCAAGATGGACTGGCAGGGCGACCTGGGTCTGCTGCCTTTCGTTTGGCTGAGGGCCGACAACGGACTGCTTCTCGCACACTCTCGCTCCATGTACGACCGTCTCCGCAAACGCTTTCCTCACGACGCCGAGACCGAGGCTTCGTATGCAGGCTCAGACGCATACTACAACAACTACAACACGGAGTTCTATGAAAGTAACAGCGACAGCCAACGGCTGCTTCTCATTCCCATGCGGCACGGCTGGTTCGATCTGGTCGACTTTACGTATCCGATCACACTCGCTCGCTTGGCCATCTGCTATGGATGCCTCGATCTGCTCAAGCATCTCGACGACAAGTACAACACACTCAAGGACTGGATGGCGAAGCACGATCCGTCAAGCGTGTACTGGAAACAAGCAGTTGATCTTGCAGCGGAACACGGACATCTCGATGTTGTGCAGTTCTTGTTTGCAGCTGGTGTGACGGGATGCACGGTTGATTCGATGAACCGAGCAGCTGGCAACGGCCACCTGCATGTCGTCAGGTGGCTGCATGCCAACAGAACGGAAGGATGCACGACGGAGGCGATGCTCTATGCTGCCAGAGATGGCCGCCTTGATGTCGTGCAGTGGCTCCATGAGGCCTGCGATGAAGAGTGCACGACTCGCGCACTGGAAGCCGCATTCAGCTCGGGACACGCGGACGTTGTCAAGTACATGCACTCGAAAGGCGTCCGCACATCAAGCAAATTCATCAACACGGCGGCAGTCTATGGCGCTATCAAGTCACTGCCGTGCTTGCTGGATTGCGGATACGCTGTTCGACTCGAAGGACTCAACTGGGCCAAGACTGCTGCTATCGCCGATATTCTCTTTCGCAGCCTCACACTGGACCAGGCACAGGCGCTGCTTGCAGAGGCAAACGAAGAAAATGCCACCGAGGCTACCATCGAGAGACTCAAGTCGACCATCCAGGAACTGCAAAAGCTGCGCGAGTGATGAATGGACAGCCAAGACTCGCTGTTGGAATGAAGACATCTGTGAGCTGATCCCTCAGTTTTTTAGGTGATGCCAAAGTTCATTCCAAGAAGATTCCCAGTCCCCAAGACACTAGATGCCATACCCTTTCGAGCTTTAGGCCGTGCGTAGATCCCTCAGTTATGTCATCCCCCTGGTCCGACACGTCCACGGTGATGTATCCATAAAGTACGCTGGAACCGTGTGTGGACGATCAAAAGGAAAGCGAGGGCGGAAGCGAGAACGGGCAAAAAGTGCAACCATGTCCAGATGCATCTGTTTGGCGTGGCGAGCAAAAGTGAAGCTCCCCGACGGGGAATCGAACCCCGGCCGCCACGGTGAGAGCGTGGAATCCTAACCACTGGACCATCGAGGATTGGCGCTTCTTGTTCTCAAAATCCGCTTGTGCATACATATACAATGTCTACACAAACACAAACAGATTGGATTTCGTTGGCAATCGTGTGTATGTGGAGCGTGTGTTGACTGGCACACATCAGCAACGGTGCTGGATGGCACACTGGTGCTGCATCAACCGCTGGCTGCTGGAAAGTGACATGAACTGGTTCCAGTGGGCATATCGTGACCAGTCAAAACGTTGCAAGCCTGCACAAGACCCGCTGACCTGCTGACCTGCTGAACCGCAGACCATGCTGCCATGGCCATGGAGGCAGCCACACACCACACCACCACACCACACACATACTGAGCACATCTAGCCATCTCCTGTCGTGTGGCCCATGCATCCATACACTCATCTGACTGCCAAACACCTCGGCACCGCTGCCAGTGATGGCTGGGCAGTCTGGTGTGGGCCGAGTCTTGGCAGTCGTGCCACACGCGGCAGGCTCCATTGGCAGGACTGGCTGGTGCTTGCCATGGGATGGTGGTTCATGCAGACGCGTGCTGTCGTGTCACGGTTGGATGGTGGCACTCGTCGCGAGATCCCTCTGTGCGGTGGCACGCGCCGCTCCGACGTGTTCCGCCGTGTTCCGACTGCCAGTGTGGCAGCAGTGACTGTTGGTGGTGGTGGTGGTGGGGGTGGTGGTGTTGTTGTTGGATGGACTGGCAGAGCAAGGGTTGTGTGGTTGCAACGAGTGGATTGTATTGAATGGGTCCATGAGAGAGACAGGAGAGCGAGAGAGCGAGAGAGCGAGAGAGGCGAGACAGAGAGAGAGAGAGAGACAGAGAGAGAAGGCACAGCAGACCAGACGGCAGGTTCCAGTAAGAGACTTGTCCACCCACACAGGCAACTGCCAGCGACACTCGCACGGCGGGACTGCAGAGAGCAAGAGCGCGAGTGGCGGTGGGAGGTGTCTGCTCAAGCACACAAGTCCATTATCCTACTGTGAACTGCAGTCTGCACTGCTGGGGTCTGGTGGGGTGTGGGCGGTGTGGGCAGTGGGCAGTGGGCAGTGGGCAGTGGGGTGTGGGCAGGGCAGCCAAGCAGGCACGCACAGACAGATGTAAGGTTGGACAGGCTGCACAAGCAGCCAACACAGAGGCGGGAGTGTGACATGCAAGCAAAGTGGTGGTGGTGGTGGTGGTGGTTGGGCAGTCGCTATAGACAGCCAGCACACACACACACACACACACACACAACCAGCGAGCCAGCCAGCCAGGGTCAGTCAGTCACACCAACCGTTGCTTGTCGCGCCAGTCTGGCACGACCGTGTCGAGTGTCGCGTCGTGTTTGGCGGCGCTGCATGCCTTCCGCCGAGTGCCAGACAGTCGAGTTGGTGAGTTGGTGAGTTGGTGGCAAAGATGCCAGCAAATGCCACTCCGTCCATCTGCATCTGCTGGGAGCGCGCCTTGCGAGCTTGGCCAGCACCAAGGCGGCACCAACTCAGCCAGACAGCTGCTGGGATGGCGGCAGTCGCACTGCGCTTTCCCCCTCTCGGCTGCCATTGCAAACACCGTCGCAACAGGTCCAGGTGGGTCAAGGCAGGCCAAGGCGGGCCAAGGCGGGTCCAGGCTGGCTGGCGCAGACATCAGACAGCAGACAGCAGAACATCAGAGTGTTGTCAAAATGCCGGTTTATTGAAGGACATCTTATTCTTCTTCTGTAACGTCTTTGGTGAGTGGCACTCGCGGGGCTGGCTCGGCTGGCCAGCACTGTCGAGATGCCGACAGAGTGGCACGGGCTGGCAGCACACACACACAGAGACGACGGCTCCGTCTCGCTGCGCTCAGACAGTGTTGGCACGGTTGCGCTGGAGGTCGGCAGTCACGACGGCGGCATACGACCAGGTGAGGTCGCGAGCACCGAGCGTGAAGCCGTTGTATTGGAGTACTGCTCGGTCAGACGGCCGTTGCCGCTGTGGTACTGGACACGGCGCACAAGCTCGTCGCCGCGCACGGCGAGGCTGTTGACAATGTCGTTGAACTGGGCCGACGAGGCGGCGTACGACTGGCCGGCAGACAGCGACGACTGCACGCCAATGTAGCGGAAGAAGCCGAGGTTGCGGTCGGTGACCTTGATGGTGCCGGCCGTCTTGTAGCGCACAATCATGCGGTAGTAGATCTCGGCGTTGGCCAGCGTGCACAGGAACCACGGGTTGCCCTCGGACGTGTTGATGCCGTTGTAGATGTCCTCCGAGTAGCGGCCGAGCGCTGGGCCGATGGGCAGGCCGGCGCCGTTCTTGGTGGCGCCGTTGATCGGGAACACCTGCTTGAACGACTCGACAAGCTTGGGGATCGTGGCCTGGATGCGGTCGTCGGTGGGCGAGAACTGGTCAATCACGCCGCCGCTGGCCGTGTCGGTGTGGATCGACGCCAGGAGCGTGGCGGCGTTGAGGCCCGAGCGGCCGCCGGCGTTGAGCGTCTCGACCACAAAGCCGCGGCCCGCGTCCCAGTGGTTGTCGAGCCGCTCGCCAATGTACCACGACTGCTTGCCGTAGTTGTCCGCAGCAGCCGCATCGCCGTTGGCCTTTGCAAACTCGATGCCCTCGACGAACGCGCGGCGCTGGACCATGCGCGTGTAAAAGTGGGCGTCCGAGCGCACCTCCTCCCACAGGTCGCAGTTGCCGCCCTTGCCCCAGTTGGCGGCCACGTAGTCGAGACTCGCCTTGACAACGGGAAGATCTCGTTGCGCACGCGGTTGGCATCGCCGCCTTGGCGAGGTACGCCTTGGAGAAGCGGATCAGCGTCGAGGCCGTGAGGGCAGGGCCGTCGGACTGCGGGCGGCACCAGCCGTCGTTGAAGGCCGGCCGTCGACGTAGTACTTGGGCTCGCCAAGACCGGTCTGGTCTGGGTCTTTTGCAGCTTGGTGTAGAAGCGCAGGTAGTCCCACAGCTTGGACTCGAGACCGGCATCGCCGTTGGCGTAGAGCGAGTTGACGGCGTCCATGACAAGCGCACCGTCACGGATCCAGTGGTAGAAGTAGTCCTGCGCGTGTGGGAGTGGATTGGAGTTGGAGTGCAAGAGTGGGACGGGTGAGTGAGCGAGTGAGCGTGGTGCACATTGGCAGGATGGCAAGCAGCTGCAACAGCCACAACAGCTGCAACAATGACGCGGTCTGTCGAGTGCCGATCGCGGCTTCCGCATGGGCAGCAACAGCCGAAACAGCACCACCAACAGCACCATCAACAGAACAAACACCAGCAGCTGGAGCAGCACTGATCCATCACGGCATCGCCAGATGCAACTCACGGGCTGCGACTTGGACGGCGAGGCAATGACGGAACCGACGGCAGTGCCGGGGTACGAGATGCTGTCCACGAGACCCTTGTACGCAATGCCAGACGGAGCGGCGACCTCGGAGTTGAGGAACGCCGTCACGTCAGCCTGGAGCGGCACGACAGCCGACACGGACGAAACGAGTGCGGACACGGCGAGGAGAGCGGCGGGAAGGAACTGCATGGCTGTCTGTGTATCTTGCTTGGCTCTTGTTGAGAGGGCGGCTGAGAGGACATGGAGTGCGGGGAAGGCGGCTGCTATTTATAGATCTGGCGAGCGCAGTGAGGATGCATGCTGGCTGAGCAGCGAGTCGGCAAGAGTGAACAGGCAACTCCAGAGTGCCGGTGTGCAGGCGATGTGGCACAGCACGCAATGCAATCACCATGCAAGGGTGTCGGCAAGCAGCTGACAGCCGAGAGCGGGGCAGGCGTCCGCCTTTGCAAGTCACACTCACACGCAGCCGCAAGCGGCAGCAGGCGAACCAGTGTGCACGCGAGCATCACGCGACGAGTGCGGCGGACTGCGTTTCCGATGGACGCGTGCCGCCGCCAGATTGCAGTTGGCTGCAGCCTCGCTCCTGTGCACCGTTTGCAAGGCTGGCTGGTGGAGGAGTGCGATGCGCACAAAGTGATCGCAGACACAACGATCGTATTCAGACAGGGGCAGCCACCAGCCACCAACGCCGCCTTGTTGTCAGTCAGTCAGTCAGTCAGTCAGTCAGTCAGTCAGTCAGTCAGTCAGTCAGCGTTGTTGGCTGGCCAGTCTGCGCGGCAGGATCAGCACTCGTCGACTCAGAGACGGCATCCTGTGTGGTATGCTCGTGATGCGACTTGGACCGGCACTATGATGGCAGAGGGAACGCACCAGTGGCAGACGGACGGCCCGATGCGACCCCTGAGTTGCTCAGCTGACCAGCAAGAGGCGGACCGACGGACCGATCCGACGGCACGGGTCTCTGTGTCTGCCAAGCGATGCCTGAGCGATGCCTGGGACTCCTCGCCAGCCAGTCCCGCTGTTCCTCCCGCCAGCCGATCTGCACGACCGCGCGGCACGTTCTCGTCGTTCGCGTGCTGCTCACATGCCACCAGACACTGGCCAGAAGGGGCTGCGAGCAGATGGCCAGACAGATCCACACTCGCAGCCACACACATGCACTTGGACTGCTGCGCATGACGGCTGCGAGACCCCTTGGGGGTGCCATCTCAGCCATCTCCGCCATCGATGGCTGAAGAGGGTCGCAGCCAGGTGCAGTCGAGCCAGTCTGCTGTGCACTTGGCGGCAGGCGACGTTGAACGCCATGGCACACAGCGAGCGATGCGACTGTGATGCCAGCCACTCTGAAGAGCAGAGTGCCGCATGCACTGCTGGCTTCTGTTTCAAGCCAAGCCATGCGATGCCAAGTGTCATGCCGACCAAGTGCTGCATGCCGACCAAGTGGCGGACGAGTGCCAGAGCAGTGCCAGATCCACTTGCAGCCGCTGTTCTTGTGTGCTGCGACCGTGTTTGTCCAGCTTGTCCGAACCACTCTCACAGAGGCAACAACAGCGGCAACAACAGCACGCAGTCATGACGGCGGTCGAGCCATGCCACAGCCAGCCTGTGGAGGCTGTCGCAGACACACGCAAGCAGCCACGCCCACAGCGAGCACTGGCAGCAGCACTCAAGAGCAGCCGCTCGTCGCCGTATTCGCACAGACCAGCGCCGTCATCCAGTCTGCTGCTGCCATCGCTCAACAGCAGCAGCAGCAACAAGACATCCAAAGCCAAGGCGGCACTCGGCAACACACAGAGCAGGACGCAGGTGCAGACGACACTGCAGTTTGGCCAGAAGCGACCGCCGGCCTCGCACAGATGCAGCGAGTGCGGCATGGCGTTTGTGGGCGGATGCGACCAAGACGAGCGGCTGCATCGCAGCTTCCACAAGTCGTTTGTGAGCGGCATCTGCTGGGCGGTGGGTTGAGGTGCAGCCGGTGGCCATGGCAGAGCAGTTGGATGCGGGACTGACATGCCTGTGCGGCAGAGGAGCATGCAGCTGCCGCAGCTGTTTGTGGCTGTGGATCGGTCGTATGTTGTGCACCTGGTGGGATCCGCGAGCGACCAGTCGCGTGAATGGAGCAAGGTGTGTATGCTGGCAGCTGTGCGAGTGCGAGAGAGTGCAGACGAGGCAGCGGTGGGTGGCTGACATGGCGTGCATGGCAGTTTATGGATCTGATCGCAGTGGTGGACGGCGAGCTTGGTGCTGTGGCCAGAGACACGGATCAAGCTGGCGCACAGAGCAGGGCGGGACAGCAAGTGCGTGTGTGCATGTGTGCACACTGACTGCTGCAGAGCGCCGAGTGCCAGGGATGGATGGCTGACATGGGCGAGTGTGCCATGCCGCAGGGGTTTGTGTGTCTGAGTGCCGACGATCGCGTGCAGGGATGCGTCCTTGCCGAACCCCTGAGCCACGCATACACGTCGCTGGACGACAACAAGTGCTCGAGGTCGGTTGCGTGAGATGCATGCATTCAGCAGAGCGAATGGCGGCTGATGTGGGTCAGTGACTGCCACCAGAGACGCCGTGCCTGCGGTTGTTGGCATCAGCCGCATATGGGTTGCACCACACGCCAGACGCAAGGGCATTGCCACGCGACTGTTGGATGCCGTGCGGTCAGTGTGTGCTCGCGAGTCGCATGCATGGCAAACAGCAGCACGGCTGAGGATGCTGGCCATGTGCCACGGCATGCCAGACATCGGTTTGTGATGGGCACCGAGCTGCGCCACGAGGACGTTGCCTTCTCACAGCCGTCGAGCGCAGGCGGCAGGCTGGCACTGCAGTACTTGGGGCCGCATTTCAAGGTGTACTCGGACGACACCAATAAAGTGCACGCTCGTGGGCCGTATTGGTGCGAAGCCACTTTGCCAGTCGCCGCTCTTCTCGTGGATCGGGTGCGGTGCCATCCAGCATGCAGCAGCATGGCCGAGCCAGCGGCACCTGCCGTACCAACAGGCCGCCACCGAGCAGGGCATGGCAGGCATGCAAGCAGGCTTGGGGACTCACACCACATCCACGAAGGGGTCGATGGCTGCTGTCCGGCGGCACGTTGGCCAGGGAGTGCCTGGCCGCCTGATGGCGATGCTTTTGGCCGGGGCGACGGATAAGACCGAGGATGGGACCGAGGATGGGGCCGAGGATGGGACCGAGGATGGACCGAGGAAGGGACGGCCGGGGCGCCTTGTGCAGGGCGGCTTTGCAGAATCACTCGCCTGGGGAGCAGCCGCAGTGCCAACGACGGCTGGCTCCGAATGAGTCACGCGGGCGGCAGGCAAATTCGCGCGCTGATGGTTTTTGCGGCCGTTTTCTGGCTGCTGCAACCATTGGTCCGACAAGGGAGCCGGCCGGAGATGGGAGGACGCCGCACTCGCCGGCTGTCTTGTGTGCGTCTTGTGTGCGACGAGGCGGATGGATGAGCCGCCTGTTGCAGATGGAGGCGAGGGTTGCCTGGACCCGCATGGCCAGCCATGTGCACCGCGCTGGTCACGCTGCGGGGCTGGATGCTCGTGTGATGGCAGTCGATACAGCAGCAGCCGTCGATGTGGTTGGATGGCGGCTACCTGGCTGCTTGCCATGCATCTGCCCGTCTCGAGCAGGACAAGCAGAATTGATCTCTCTGTGACGTCGGCCGACGATGACGGGCGACAGAGGGCCGGACGGCGTGCTGGCTGAATGGATGGCCCTTGGTACTGTGCAGAGTGGCCGCCGGTGGCGAGCACGGGATGCGACGGCCTTGCATGCCTGCGGTGCGTGGCAGGATTGCCGGCATTCAAATTTGAGAGGAGAGGGCCGCCAGTCTTGCGGCACACTCCCGTCGGCACCTCTTGCTGCCCAGCACCTGTCGCCGTCTGCCGCCAAAGCTTATCTTTCTCGCAGCGGTCCTGTGCCGTTGCTGTACGCATAAAAACGGGTGATTTCCCACTTGCCCTGCTCGCCATCAAGTGCACAATCAACACTGCGTCGCTCACGTCGATCCTCCCATCAGCAGCAGCAGCAGCAGCAGCAACAATAACAGCACCAACATACCATCCTCGCCGATCCTCACCCCACAGCCAGCCACCATGCCCGCCACAGCCGCCATCCCCACCCACATCACAGCCGCATCCGCCAAGAGCAGCCTTGCGGCCAACGTTCCAGGCACCAGCTGCTCGTCGTCGTGCTCATGCTCGTACGGCGAGTCGGTCTCCTCCGCAGACACGGCGCTCTCGGTGCGCACCGCTGCCACCGCAACATCGTCGACGGCGTCTGTGTCGTCGTCGGCCACGACCGTCGTTGTTGGATTCGTCCCCCAGTTCACCGTCGACGGCACCGGCTGCTGCAAGGCCGTCACTCCCGGCGCCTGCTGCATCAACAGCACAGCAAGCTCCACCACGAGCAGCGGCGATGCTCTGAGCGAGTCTGATGCCGACGGCTCGACGGCCGCCGAGTCGGATGCCGAGCCGGCGTGCAGTGCACCATCGCACACATCGTCGGGCAGCAACACACGGCGTCTGTCGTCCCTCCTTGCGTCGCTGTCCGTGTCGTCGTCGTCTCGCATGTCCCCAGAGACTGCCGCCAGCAGCACCACTACCACCGCCTCAGCCAGGAAGGCGGCAAGCATCTTTCCGGCCGCCCCAGCGTCGAGGGGATTCGACACGGCGGCGTTCCCCATGCACATGGCGGCCATGAGCGACTGCGACTGCGACTGCGACGACAGCGAGTGCGACGGCGAGTGCACCGAGGCCGTCGCCCACCAGCGGCAGCACGAGCACGAGAAGCAGCAGCAGCAGCACAGGCGATCCAGCCCCATCGCCGTGCCGCTGACTTGGTCGCAGCAACACGCACGCCTGCAGCGAGCGGCCGATGAACGCCGTGCACGCATTGTGGCTGCCCGTGCACAGGCGCAGCTGCACCTCCAGCAGTCCCGCACCATCATGCAGCCCCGTGCCTGCTGACGGGCTCATGGCCTGCCCGCCTCGTGCCCAGCAAGCTTGTTCCCTTCCGCCACCGACCCGCCCTTTGCCCCCGTCTCGCCTGCGCTTCCGTCCTGTGTGCGCCTTGCGACCCGTTTCCACATTCACGTTCGCCCATCACCGCCTCCACCACCTCCACAACGACCACCACCACCACCACCATCATCTCGCCATCACCAGCTCCGCGGGTGTCCGCCCCAGCCGACACGCAGCACCTCATCAGCCGATTCGCAGGCCCAGCAGCCGCATGGCAAGGTGTCACAACGGCCACGGACAACGGGTCGCGCATCATGCGGACAGCGCTCCAGCTTGCAGGGCGTGCGTGTGTCACGATGCAAACCAGCCAGCCTGCAATCACATGCCGCCGTGACTCGCCAGTTTTCGCGCCAGTTTTCGCGACGATTGCAAGCGAAAACGATGCGGCTTTGGCATTCAGCCTGGCCTGCGCGTTGCCTCGCTGTGGCTGATCCTCGAGCGGCCATATGCAATGATCCGCACGCTGCGAAGGGTTGCTTGTGCTCTCGTCTGTCCGTCCGTCCGTCTGTCTGTCCACCGTCCATCGCACATCCAACATCCACACCTAATCTCTCTCTCTCTCTCCCTCCAGCGTCGCATGCTTGATGCACGATACACCATAGACTCTTGCCCTCCCACTTGTTATTCTATTCTATTCTGCCCGCCTTCATATCACCATTCACATATCCCCTGCAATACACTGTCACTGTCCACCGTTCAAGCGATCGCGTTCATTGAGGAGGTGGCGTTGCCAGACACTCAGGCTTTGTAGGGATGGGCAGCAACCCACTCGACCATGCGCGGGTGGCTCTTGACCGCCTCGTAGATGCGCATGACGTGCGGGTACTTGTCCGCAAGGTCGGTGGGGATGCCATCCCACAGCCCCGTCTTGAGCTCGGCCACCGAGACGTAGATGGACACGTCGGCCAGGCTCAGAGCGTCTCCGACCGCCCACTTGCCGCCGCCGTGCTCGCCAATGGCCTTTTCGAGTCCAGCGAGAAGCGTCGGGAACTTGGTGGAAGCCAGCTCGGCGCGGGTGGCTGCCTTGGCCTCGGCCTCCTTGGGCGTGCGGTAGATGGCCTCGAACATGTCCTGCGCCGAGTAGTGCACCTGGTCGACGAGCGCGGCTCTGACGGGGTCGGCAGGGTACAGGCCCGTGAGCACGCTGACATAGCGCTCGATGGCATGCGACTGCGCAATGGTCGTCTTGCCGTCGATGGTGATGCTGGGCAGCTGGCCAAACGTCGTGGTGGCCTTGCGGGTGCTCCAGTCGGCGAAGCTCACTCGCTCGTCCTCGAATGCGATGCCGCCAATCTGCAGCACAAGGCGGGTCACCTCGCCGCGGGCACGAAAGTCAAAGTACGACACCTTGAGCTTGGGGGCAGTCGATGTCATGGCTGGAGGTGCTGTTGGTGTTGTCGAGGCCAGGGTTGCCAGGCCAGATCTGGCCAGGGTTGGCCAGGGTTGTGGTTGGACACGTGAGGTCATGTGACGGACAGGCTGCGTCATGCCCGGAGCGCGGCGGTCCGTGGTTGCGACATGATCGGCTTCGAGTCGCGACGACGACACGCAGCAACAGGCATAGCAACGGGCACAGCAGCAGACGGGGTTGGCACCAACAGAGGCATCGACGCAGGCAGCATCAGACGCGGCCGCCCACTCTTTGCTCAGACCAGCAGCGAGTACCAGTTTGTGCTGGCTCGAGACGTCATGGACACCGACAGCAGCGACACCAACAGCAGCGATTCTGACAACGGCAGGCCGCGGACTCGGCGTCGGGTTCTGCCACGGGGCCGCCAACAGCAGCACCAGCAGCAGCAACAGCAGTCTGCGTCTGGACAGCCGCTACAGAGACTGAGCGAAGCATTGCGGTCTGCACCGACAACCGGCTTGCTGGCACAGCTGCTTCGTCAGCAGAGCCTTCAAGGCAGCAGCGGCAGCGGTGGCGGCGCTTCTGCACGGGAGTTGCGGCGTCGTGGCCACCAACGCAGCAACACCGCTGACAGTGCCGGCAGCCATGAGAGCAGTGCCAGCGACGACGCCAGCAGCCAAGGCGAATGCATCCAAGACCCATACCGCGATCCAGACAGCGACGACGACGATATCCGCAGGCCAGCTGGTCCTGCGCAGCCGGCCAGGACGAGATCGGATGACCCCGACGAGACGACCGCGACGCTCGACGCTCGTACGTTTGCCAAGATCCTGTTCATGATGGCTGCGTTCCGCATCTACAATGCCATCCTGGTGCGCACGTACTTTGATCCGGACGAGTTCTGGCAGAGCCTGGAGGTTGCGCACGAGGCGGTGTTTGGGTACGGGTACCTGACGTGGGAATGGTCGTACGGCATACGCGGGTTTGCACATCCGCTGCTGTTTTCAGGCGTGTACTGGGTGCTGAAAGTCCTTGGGCTGGATGACACGTATCTGCTTGTAAGTGGGCAGGGACTTGCCATGTCTCAGCTGGCTGCTGATGGTGCATGTGGACAGATCCTCGCGCCACGTGCCGTGCAGGGTGTGTTTGCTGGACTGGCGGACACGTTCACGTTCATGCTAGCACTCAAGATGTTTGGCAGCCGAACAGCACGATGGACGGTGGGTCTCTGTATACCTGATCGGATGGCTGCGAAATCAGCTTTTTCTGGCTGGACTGACCATTGATGGGGGTGCTCATCGACAGATTGCAGCCATGCTGATGTGCTGGTTCAACTGGTACTGCCTCGTGCGCACGTACTCCAACTCTCTCGAGGCGTGTCTGACTGCGATCGCACTGTACTACTGGCCATGGCCGCGGTCGCGTCGGGATGCGAGACCGTTGCGGCGCGACTTTCGCATATCGCTTGCGCTGGCGGCCTGTGCATGCATCATCAGGCCGACAAACGCAATCATTTGGGCATTCCTCGGTGTATCGCTGCTACTCCGGAAAGGAGCCAGACGCCTGCCTGTGATTCTGGATGTTCTGAGTGCCATGTACGTGTGTGGCATCATGCGTCCATGCAAACCCACTGTTGCTAGCATGCTGAACCAAGATGGACAGGGTGATTGCCATTCCGGCGTCCATGGTCATCGACTACCAGATGTACGGCAAGTTGACGTTTGTGCCGTGGGATTTTGTGCGGTTCAACGTTGTACAAAACATCTCGCTCTTTTACGGCGGCCATCCGTTCCACTGGTACTTTTCTCAAGGGCTCGCCGTGGTGCTTCTGACGTTCCTGCCACTGTCGCTGTGGGGTGCGTACAAGGTCCAGACGCGTGCAAAGCGACACTACTTCTGGATGAGCATCTGGACCGTTGCTGTGCTCAGTGTCCAGGCACACAAGGAGTTTCGGTTTCTCATGCCGATCGTGCCGCCGATGCTCATGTATGCTGGGCACAGCCTGCAGTGTATCGAGCGGTTTGATAAACAGGCAGGGCGGGTGCGGTGGAAGGGATGGCTGTGGCGGATCGTTGCCGTGCTGCTGGTCACGAACGCGGGAGCTGGACTGTACTTGTCGCGCGTGCACCAGTCTGGTGTGCTGCGCGTGATGGACTGGCTGCGACACGAGGTCCGCAGTGGCCATGTCGAGGATATCCTGTTCCTGATGCCGTGCCATTCGACGCCGTACTACAGCCACTTGCATCGCGACATTCCCATGCGGTTTGTGACATGCGAACCACCAATTGGGTACGTCTGGCTGGATCTGGCTTGCAGAGTCGCATGCGAACGTCTAGAGAATGACGCTGATCAAGGATTGGCGTTTGCGCAGAGTGCCAGATCGCAAAGCATACCGCGACGAGACGGATGTGCTGTACGACCATCCCGAGCGCTTTCTCCGGATGTACTTTGATACGCAAGTGGGCAACAAGACGCTCGTCTGGAGCACAAATGCAACCGATCCAACACCCATCAAGGCAGAGCATCATCGGCAGCTGTGGCCCAAGTCGCATCTGCTGCACAGCGGAAGCCGCCATGGGCGGTCCAATCGCCCGTACCTCGATGTGCCCGGACAGCCGTACCAGATCCAAATGTACACGTGGGCGAGCCACGTGCTCGTGTTTGACAACCATCGACTCACGCCGCTTCTGAGCGATGTGTTCCAAGGGTCCAACTACCGCGAGGTAAGACATGGCGTGCCAGAGATGCTGCAGCTTGGTTGGCGAGACTGACACGGGATGAATGGATCGATGGATCGATGGATGGGGTCGGTGGGCGAGCAGTGTGCCCGGTTCTTCAACAGCCATTTTCACGACGACTCCAAACGCAACGGCGACATTGTCGTGTACTGTCGCCAGACGGCGTGATCTCATCACCGCACGCCGATATTTAAACACGACGCAGATCTATTCTATGTACAGTGCCAAGGCGTTGAGAGAGCGGGGCGAAGGGGGGCTAGGCGTTTTGGCGAAAGTACTTCATGCCGAGCCAGTTGAAGAAGACGAAAAAGACAAAGACCGGGCCGAGGATGGGGACGAGGTAGCAGTAGTACCGATCGTTGCGGATCCAGTCGAGTATCTGGATGTGGACAGAGGGCAAGCCGCTGCCGGTGAGCGTGCATGCAGGCAGAGGGACAGCCGGACAGAGAGAGACGCATTCAGACGATGGACACGCACCTCTGAGCCCGACTGCTCTGGAATGAGCAGCTTGCTTCCCACGATGGTGAACGCATTGAAGCCCAAGTAGGCGATCGTAAAGGCCAGCAGAAACCAGCCGTAGATGCGGAGCTCGCCCAGCTGGGCAGCCGCGCTCTGGTTGGTGCGCGGCGACGGCGGCGCAAGCGTGGGCGAGCGGCTGCGACTGGACCTTGGATCGACGCCGCCGCGGAACACCGAGTAAGGCGTCAGCGGCGCGCCGACGAGCGCAGCGCCAGGCTGGAAGAGCGAGTTCCTGCGAGCGGCGGACGAGTTTCGTCGCACGGCGGACATGGACGACGGCTGGTTGGGCGGCTGCGGCTGGGGCGTGCCTGCAGCGGTTGTGACGGGCGGCGGCAGGTTGGCGGGCAGCGGTGGACGTGACGAGGTGGGCATTCAAGTGCGGCTTGGCGAGTGTGGCGGCAAGATGCGATCAATGGGACGGGGTTGATGAGAGGGCAGGGAAAGAGGCAGGAGAAGGGGCAGGAGAAGGAGCAGAGAAGGAGCAGGAGAAGGAGAAGGAGAAGGAGAGGCTCTCCCTTCCACACAGTTGTTCCGCATTGCCCGCCAGCCAACCAGCCAGCCAGCCAGCGGATCTCGCCCACAACGATCCGCGCCACCGCAGCAAACGTGCTTTGCTGCCAAGCGGACAAGCAGACAAGCGGACAAGCAGACAAGGCGAGATGCGGGCCATTGCGCTGTATCCGTGCAAGGGCGAGGACGCCAGCGAGCTGTCGTTCCTTGCGGGCGACCTCATCCTCGACGGTGCGTGGCCCATGCGTGCGTGCCTGCCGACGGGGCGCTGACCGGGCACTGACCGTGTGCGGTGCTGCAGTCAAGCCAACGGCGGAGGACGGCTGGTTCAGCGGCAGACTCGACGCTTCTGCTGCCGCCGCTGCTGCGGGCGGAGGCTCGCTGAGCGGGCTGTTCCCCGCCAACTACGTGCGTTTCGAGGACGACCCGCCTGGCCCGCCGCTGCGTGCACAGGTGGCCGACCAGGTATGCGCATCGAGCCTCCGTGTTGTGGCCGTGAGCCGTGAGCCGTGAGCCGTGCGATGGCTCGATGACAGCTCACACACATGGCCATGGCAAGATGTCGCCCAGCGGCAGCGAGACGAGCGTGCCTGCGACAGCCACCTTTGGAGATCCCGTCCAGACCCTGCCTCGCAAAGGCAGCTTCTCAAGCATGTCGTCGACAACGTCCAGGAAGTCGATCGATCCCCAAGCCACTCGCCGCGAGCTGCTGGAAAAGTCCAACACCATTGTGCAGCTGGCCAAGGAACGGGCTGGCGCCACTGCGCCGAGCACGGCGACGTCCGTGTCGTCCGTGGGGCCAGCGTCTTCGGCCGGCTTTGTTCCGTCGTACGAGTCCATCGCGTCGTCGCAGCCCGACGGTGCTGTCAGGCGATCGGGATCGGCTGCGAGCCTCCAGAGCAACGACAGTTCGATCCAGGGCAGGCGGCTGCTGTTTGAGACGCTGGGCAACTCGCCGTCGCCGTCGCCTGCACAGCTGCAGACACAGCTCGAAGTCGATGAAGCGCCGTTGCTGCCGCAGCGACCCGCGCTGCTGGTGTCCAACCAGCGCATCGCAGCACCTGCATTCCCACAGCGTCCTGCACGGCATGTGGCGCAAGCTTCGTCCGACTCCTCATCTCCGCCCAAAGCGGCTCCATCGCTTGCACAGCAGCATCGTATGTCGTCGTCAGTGCCTGCTGGATCGGTCGCGACACCCTTTGGCCCTGGACGCCCCATGAGCGTCGCGTCGCCCGACGCAGACAGCCGTCCAATGCTGGTCGATCAGCCGCCCAACTCGTTCCGCCGACCGCCGTCCCAGCCCAAGCGGCTTCCATCCGGAACACGCTCGCCAGACAAGCAGTCCCCGACTGCTGCTGCGGCAGCCACGCCTCCTGCCGCACAGGCCGCAGATGTGTTTGGCGTTCATCTGAAAAGCGCCAGCAACTCCAGCACCAACAATGGCAGCCAGCCGCAACGACCAAACGCTCCATCGACATCTGCCAATGCCAATACTCCGGCTCTTGCTGCGTCCG
This sequence comes from Entophlyctis helioformis, assembly GCA_025526915.1. Taxonomy (NCBI): domain Eukaryota; kingdom Fungi; phylum Chytridiomycota; class Chytridiomycetes; order Chytridiales; family Chytriomycetaceae; genus Entophlyctis; species Entophlyctis helioformis. The sequence goes on along the minus strand of JAHLKH010000052.1, from coordinate 73,999 downwards.
GCCAGATCGGTGCTGGTGGCCCGCCGTCGCGACCCCAGAAGCCCGCAGAGCTGCGAGCAGTGGCTGCATCAACGCCGACATCGACATCATTGACAACAACGCCATCCATGTCACGCGATCTGTCGCGTCCCAAGAGCGCCGTGTTCAGTGCACCGTCAGGCACACCGACACCGTTTGCAGCAGCAGCAGCATCAGCATCATCAAAATCGTTTGGCAGTGCTGGCGCTGTTCAAGCGAGTGACGACCCTCCCGCGTTCGCCAAACCGTCTGCCATCAAGGCTCAACAGCAACAACAGCAGCAACAGCAACAGCAGCAACAACAGACTGATCAGACAGAGCGTCTTCCTATTGCTGCGCGGCTGGCTGCATTGGGGGCTGCCTCTGGCCAGTCCCCGCAACTCACGCGCAATGCAGCACACAAGTCTGTGCCTACAGGCTTCCAGCACTCTGTCGCATCTTCACAGGATGACGACGCACCAGACACGATCGTCAGGCCATCAGATCTGCGGTCTCGCAATTCGCCGTTTGGCGCCGTGGTGACGCCCAGCAGCTCGTACAGGACATCGACAGTTTCTGTCCCTGTCTCGCCGGCTGCGTCTGCCGCGCCGGTCAATGGCTTTGAAAGCAATTTCAGTCCTGCGGCAGGCGATGGGCAGACACCAGCGACGGCGCCGGTACTCAAGAAAGCGCCGGTGCCACCCCTGCCCACGCGGTCCAGCGCTGCAGTGGTTGTGCCGCGACAGGCCGTTTCGGCATCGGCTGGCGAGATGAGCCAGGCTCCTGTGCCTCGCCATGCCGGCGCTGCTGGCGGCACGGCACCACCTCTTCCGCGTCGGCCTGTTTCTGTTGGTGAGTTTTGCTGGACCCGTGCATGTGCGGACAGTGTCTCATTCCATGACGCATCTGCAGTGTCTTCGCAGGTGATCAAGCCACCGATCCCGGACGACGCGTACCGACGATACGCCGACCTGTTTTACTCGCTTGACACTGAGCGACGCGGTGCTCTCCCTGGATACATTGTCAAGGATATCTGGATCCGCAGCAACCTGAGCCGGTTCCAGCTTGCTGCCATCTGGTGAGCCGCACAGGTGGCTTGTATGCCTGTGATGTGCGCATTCATATGGAGATGGGGGAACACTGACTTGACAATGTGTGTGTGTGTGTGTGTGTGTGTGTGTGTGTGTGTGTGTGTGTGTGTGTGTGTGTGTGTGTGTGTGTGTGGGCGAGGATTGCAGGCAGTTGGTGGATGTCAACCAGGACGGACTGCTCTCGCTCAACGAGTTTGTGATTGGGCTGTTCCTGGTCGACGATCAGCTCAAGGGATCGCCGCTGCCGACTGCACTGCCGCCCAACGTCGTTGCGTTTTGCATGGCTGACATTGGCGGCGTGGGCGGGGTTCCTGTGCCGGCGTCCAAGACGACCGGTCTTGGATCTGCTGCTGGCATGGGCGGCGTTGGTAGCATGGGCAGCGCTGAATCGGTCACTCGTGTTGCGACGGCCGTTGGTCTGCGAAGCCAATGAATGAGGACATCTCTCCTGCTTCACCTCCATCTGCAGATCCGATCACGCCGTCGACATGGATGCGTTCATGGCCGACTTTCTTGCCAAGGCGGCTGCCGAGACGCTGCCAGACACGGCGCCAGCCTCTGTGCGCCGAGTAGGTCTCTTCCCGCTGCTCACTGTGCACGCACCCAATGCGCTGCACGCTCGCTCACACCAGCTGCCCGACCGGCACAGGTGCACGACGCTCTGGTCGACCTCGGCATCGTCCGATACGCACGTTTCTACCACGTCGAGCCAGACTACTACGACTGGCCGCTCGAGCGCCGAGCGTAAGCCTCTATCCGCAGCCGACCAGCCATTGCACCAGCTCCGCTAACACACAACGCACTCGTCGCCGGCAGAGAGCGCTTGTCAGCACCGTCAACGGCGCATCTGTGCAAGTCTGTCGTTTTCGAAAACACCCGATGGACCGGCACGCCGTCGTCGTCTCCATTCGGTGCGTCCGCCCAGCCATGTTCCTCGCACACGGCCCTTGCACACGACTAACCCTCGCACACGACTAACCCTCGCACACGATCAACTCTGCCTCTCCCTCTCTCTGGCACACATGCGACAGATACGACCAACCCGCGCTACCTGACCGTGATTGTGCAGTACACGGACAAACTCAACTCGGCCGCGCTCAACAACTTTGTGAGCAGCCTGAGCGGCATGGGCGGCGGGCGTCTGGGCGCGCCGACGGTGGCCAAGAAACGCATCAATATGCGCGTGACGGGCGAGGACGTGGCGGGCGAGCTCACGGGGTTTGAAAAGAACGGCGTGTGTCCCGTCGGCATGAGGGAACGCGCCATGCCTGTCGTGGTCACGAGGAACGTGGCGAGCGTGGACGGCGTGGTGTGGTTGGGTGCTGGGCACGTTGACTGGAAGGTTGCGCTGCCCGTGCGCACGTTGATGAAGCACTGTCCGTGGTTCGTGGCGGACCTGGCATGAAGCTGTCGCGTCTGTAAAGAGCAGTTGGAGGGCCACAGGGTAGAGCGGTTGTGCACAAGGGGATGAGACTGAGGCAATACACGGTGTTGCCCATCTATCCGACAGCGTCTGCGCATCTGCCAAACCGTCTTACACAATTCGTTCAAGTTGATGTATTTCAAGGGTGAAACCAGGGGGTGGTCAAAAATGGAAAAAAGACTACGGATTTCTTTATGAGAAGCTCCAGACGAGAGAAGCCCAACGCACTACTCCAAGTTGCATCCCCACCCTTGGTTGCTGAGAAACCGATGGTCCAAGATTGCGTGGGGTCGTCCTCCTTCCTCTTGTTTCGATTTTTCTATGGGGCTTATTTCGAAATTGTTTCTAGACGTCTACAGGCATCTGTGTTGCATTCTGAAAAGTGCGCCGTGTAGAGGGAGACGAGAGGAGTCGAATGCACTTGTTTCCAGCCCCATTGGACCACATCTGACACCACCCGCCGCCATCTTCCTCCACCTCCCAGTTCCCTGAGGACGCGCCGGCAGATCAGCTTGCAATTTCTGCTTCCGCTCGCTTCTCCACAGATCGCGAGCCCCACAGATCACGAGCAGTTGCTCCGCCGCAGCAGCAGCGTCCCTTGTGAGCTCTTGGTGCATGTGCGGCTGCCTCCGTGTGCACGCAGCCAGCTGACAACTCTCTCTGTGCGGCACCAGGCCATCTCCACATCCTCTGTCGCAAATGCCGTCCAAGAAGCGTTCAAGAAGGGGAGGGCATGTGTGCGGCTGCGGCTTCTTGTACGTCCAGGACAACCCTGACCAGCCCAACATCGCCATGCACGAGAACTCCCCGGCTCACCAGAGAAGGCTGGAGATGACAGCTGCCACGACTCGCCCTGTCACCCTCTTCTTCCGTCCTTTACGACCATCTGCCGCACCATCAGTGACACCACCATCCGTTGCCGCCGAGCCAGCCAGCGTTCCAGCAGTCGAGGCATTGCCAGACGACGTTGTGATGGATCAAGATGCCGCCGATGAGGACGCCAGCGATGATGAGGCCACCTGCGTCGATCCTCCATCTCAGGCCGGCGTTGCGCTCGCTGCGCCTGCGCTTCTCGCCACGCCTCGTGTGGAGCCGTTCATACCGTGTCTCGGCAGTGGATCATTGAATGAACTTGTCTTGCACCAGCCTCAAGAGCAGCCTTCATTCAGCTGTCAGACGGCACTCGCAGGCCACATTCAGCTCTAGCCCAGCTCTGGCTTGGCTGGCATCACTGTAACGCTGGCTGTCCATGTGGCAGACCAGCTGGTGGCAACGGGCAGTGAGCAGCTCGAGTTGGAGCAGAGCACGTCTGCAAGAACGAGCGAATGCCCCGCATCGGATGGCCGTGTGTGTCACGTGACCACAGATCACGCATTCGTGACTATCACGTGACTGGAGGTATCGTGGGTCCCACACTTCAATCCTTGTTTCGAAATTTTTGGAGGCGCATAAAGGGGTAAATCAAAATCTTCAATTGACCACCCCCTGGTTGAAACGAACAATAATTTTCAAAAGGATGCGATGTGGGATCTTCAAAGAGACAGAGGGGGTGGACAGAGTGCATCTACTTCTGCTTGATGCGGTTGAACAGCTTGAGGCCGAGGAAGGCGAGCACGTTCCATCCAACGGCAATGACGATCATGTTGCGGAAGGCAGTGGGCTCGTTGCCGGTGATGTACGTGTTGGCGGGCGTCATAAACTTCTCTCTCCACGGCAGGTTCTTGACCTCCTGCAGCCAGAACGTCTCAATGGCCCAGCGAGGCGCAGACACGTCCCAGAGCCACTGGACCCACGTCGGGAATTCGGCAACGTCCTCGAGGTTGGGGATCGTGCCAGAGAGGACGAGGGCCCACAGGAGCGCGAAACCGGTGCCGATGAGGGCAGACTTGGCGAGCGGGAAGGCGGTCGAGATCCAGTAGCCCATGCCAAACGAGTTGAAGTAGAGCGAGAGGACAATCGCAAAGAGCGAGGCGGCCGACTGCTTGTAGGGGAAGAAGAGCAGCAGGGCAATAAAGAACATGCTGCCGCCCATAATGACACGGGGCACGTCGACGGCGAACTTGGCGAGGTAGTACGGGATCGTGTTCATGCCCGAGGCCGTGTCACGCCAGTAGACCACCTTTTCGCGGCCAAACGTGTTGACACCGACAGAGATGCCGGCAAAGAGAGCGCCGAGACCAATGAACATGCCTGCCTCCTTGAGGCGGTCCTCGGGACGACCGCACTGCCACTGGACGGTGGCGGGGGCGGTGGCACAGATGGGGCCTGGGGGAGCGCCGAGGAACTTGAAGTTCTGGACGGCCACGGAGATGAAGACGCCGGACGAGAAGTGGAGGACCATGTCGACCAACACGGGCATGGGGTTCTTGTACACCTGGAGACCGGCGCGCTTGGCCAGGAGCCAGATCTGCATGGGGTACGAGCACGTCTCACGGATGGGGTCCTTGCGGCAGAGGATCGCGTTGATGGCTCCGACCAAAAAGTCGCCGACCTCGGCTAGCACGTCGTAGAGCCAGACGCCCCACTCGCGCGCAAAGGCGGCGATGCCCGTGACAATGTACTCTGTCCAGCCGTAGTAGTCCTTGACGGGGGCCGTGACGAAGCCGACCGTCGGGGCCGACAGACCGGCCGGGCCCTCCTTGACCTCGGCCAGCTCGCCAGACAGGAACTTGCGGCGGGCCTCTTCGGCCTGGGCGATCGTCATGCGGCGCTTGCCCTCGAACGGGTTGATGCCCTTGCGGGTCTTGACCCAGTAGTCGAACAGATCCTTGGGCACAAAGGCGGGGTTGAACTCGGAGGGCACCTTGCCGGTGGCCACGTCCATGAAAAAGTCAGAGGGCGACTCGTCGGGCGGGCACGTGAAGCCGACCGACTCGATGTAGCGCAGACAGTCCTCGCGGGGACCCATGTAGATGAGGCGGCCGCCCTTGCCGAGCAGCATAAAGTCGTCAAACTGGCGGAACGTGGCGGGCGACGGCGAGTGGATGACGGCGGCGACGGTGAGGCCCTGCAGACGCGCAATGTTGCGCAGGTTGGAGCAGACCTCAAAGGCAGTCGACGAGTCGAGACCCGAGGTGGGCTCGTCCAGGAACAGGATCGACGGCTCGGCAACGAGCTCCATGCCAATGTTGACACGCTTGCGCTGGCCACCCGACACACCGCGCGTCTCCTCGTCACCAATGATGGAGTTGGCCACGTGCGACATGCCAAGGAACGAGATGATCTCGAGCACCTTGGCCTTGACGCGCTGGTAGTCCCAGTCGGCGGGCAGACGCATGCGGGCCGAGTGCATGAGGATGTCGCGGACCGTGAGCTCGCGGAGCATAATGTCCTCCTGGGGCACGTAGCCAATCAGACGCTTGTAGCCAGACAGCTCGTCGGGGGTGCCGTTGATGGTGACGTGGCCGGTGGTGCGCTTGACCTTGCCGGTGAGCAGCGTGACAAACGTGGTCTTGCCGGCACCCGAGGGGCCCATGATGGCACAGGTGCGGCCAGAGCGCAGGGCACCCGAGACGCCGGACATGATCTCGACGCCGTTGGGCAGCGTCAGGGACAGGTTCTCAAACTCGACGTCAAAGGTCTTTTCGAGACGCGCCAGGACGGGCTTCTCGTGCGAGGCGGCGGCGGCGACGTTTGCAATGTTCTGCTCGCCCTTGCGCTTCTTGTCGCGCTCGGCGTCCGACTTTGCCTTCCAGCCAAAGCCGATGTAGACGATGGCAGCGACGACGATGAAGAGGATGACGACACCAAACTTGTTGCCCTCGTACGAGCCCTCGGGGCAGTAGGCGAGGAACCAGCAGCCGTACGGCTCGACGGTGCCCATGGGGCAGTACTTGTTCTTTGGGCAGACGGCGGCGGTGGTGGTGTCGTTTGTGCACTTGAAGCCCCTGGGACAGAAGGTGGGCTGGGCGGTGTTTGCGGGGCAGTAGAAGCCGGGCGAGCAGGCATCCTTGCGCGAGGGGCTCATGCAGTAGTTTCTGCAAGGGGACGGGGATGGGGATGGGGCATTGGACGCAGCGTCAGTGGTTGTTGTTGTGGTTGTGTGTGTGTGTGGCGGCGCAGATGGCGCAGGAAACAGGCGTGCGGCGTATGGCAGTGTCAGGGTGTCGGTGGAGGCGGAACGGGACGGGACGGGACGGGATGCAATGCGATGCGATGCGATGGCGGACAGGGGGTGGCCGACAGGGGGTGGGCAGCATGACGGGAAGGCAGCACGACGGGCACAGCGCAGCACAACCCGTATGGCCCAGCGAGCAGCACAAACAAACAAGACAGGCAGGCTGGCCCTGGCTGGCTGGCTGTGTTGTGTTGTGTTGTGCTGCCTTGTGCTGTGTATGCCGTGGAGCAATGCGGCGATGGAGCGATGGACGGCGGCAGCAAGGGCACAGCGTGGATGTGCGTCTTGTCCTGCCGTGTCTTGTCCCGCTGTATACGCACCGACGCACCGACGCACAACCTGTCCTGCCCTGTTCTTGCTCGCCTGCCCTGCCAGCCCCACATTGCCCTTGGCAGCCACACGCCGCACAGCTGCTGGGCACGGCACGGCACGGCACTGCCGAGAACACAAAACACAACGCTGCACACACAACGCTGCACACACAACGCTGCACACACAACGCTGCACGCACAACACTCACCCGGCTTCGCAGGTCCAGGTGACGGAGCCAGACGTCGGCGTCGACGGGAACGAGCAGCTGACCTTGTCCTTGCCCGCAGAGTCCTTGGGCGGCACAACGCCCGGGCACGGCTTCCACTCGATGAGCGCCGCGTACGCAAGCGGGTCGAGCGCCGCCGACGCTCCCGGGAACTGTGCAAGTGCACTCTGCCCGAGCAGCACAACGCCGACAACCGCCGACAGAACCGATCGTGCCAACATTCTGACAATTGCGGCAACCCCGCATCCAACGCCACTTGCTGTTTTGAATGGCTGCTGCCGCCAGTCTCCACGGCCTGCCCATGGCCTGCCCATCTATCCATGGGCTGCGCCATACCCTTTCCACACCATCCGTCTTCATTGCAATCCACCCCCGCCTTGCCGTCAAAATGTCACCCATCCTGCGCCTGCTGCCGTCTGCTGCTGCTGCTGCTGCTGCGGTTGTTGCTGCTGCTGCTGCTGCTGCTGGCCAGTTGGCGCAAACGGCGCGGACCCAAACGGCGACTGCTGCCCAAATCCAGCATCGAATCCAGATCCAGAAGCAGAGCCAGAGGCAGATCCAATGGCTGGTGCCCGATAGGCTGCTGCCGCTGCTGCCGCTGCTGCGGTAGGGGCTGGCACACTTGCAAAGTCGCCAAAGTCGTCAAAGCCGTTGCTGCCGTTGCTGCCAGTGCTGCCGACACCAGTGAACAGATCTGTTCCTGACCCGAGGGGCGCCATGCCTGAAGGTGGTGCTGTTGCAAATCCTCGCGCCTTGTTGGCATCCAGTGCAGCAAACGCAGCAGACCCGGGCGGCGGCGGCAAGAGAGCAATCACTGCAGCCGTGCATCACCCAGTCAGTGGCTGTGCCTCGCTCGCTCAGATATTGAATGACTTACAGTCGCTGCCGGATGACGAGCCTGTGTTTGCCGTTGTCGCCTTTTTGACGGCTGCTCCCAGGTTGATGATAAACTTTTGGCCATCCTTGAGGGAATAGTCGACCTTGAGCGCGTCGTCTTCAACCGCCTGCTTGGATTTGGACTGCCTTGCATTGCGCACGCGTCTGTCAAGGGCAGTGGCGGGCAGCTGTCAGCCATGGCGAGACGGATCCTTGTCGGCAGCATGCGAAACACATGGCTCACTTGACATGGTCCTGCAGCGCCACATTAAAGTCGAATGCCCACGACCGCTCTGGAAAGCCAATGCCAACAAACGCATGATTGCCTGTCCAGACGCGCATGCCGGCAGCACACCAAAGAGCACCAGTCAGTCTGCTTGCAAGGCATGCCAGGAGCGGCAGCAAGGCACCTACCGGATCCTGGATCGACTATCTTGATGACAAAATACCGGCTCGAGTCCAGCACAGACTCGACCGACGAGCCGTCCAGAGCATATGGGCATTTGGCAAACAGCTCGCCTGTGACGGCATCCTGCATGCATACCCATCCCCAAGGCATGAGTTGTGGCGCATACGGCTCGGAAGCGCACGGCGGTGGGGTACCTCGAGATGCAGCGCGCATTCATCGCCGTTTGCCATGACACGCATGCGGCCCTTCCACAGAAACTGGTCAACGTTCCAGTCCGATGCACTGTTTTCCAGACAGCGCGTTAGCGTGTCATCGTGTTGGCGTGTCGGTCGAGGCTTTGCGGCTGCCTGATGTCAGCAAGGCTGTCGGCCAGACACGCCGGCCAGAAATGTCTCCACCGTCGCCTTTGTTGTCGCTTGGTGGCTGCGATGCTTCCTGACGACCGCGTCAGGGAGATTCGCAGGCTTTCGAAGCGTCGGGAGCCAGTCGAGAGCCGTCTGGAGTTGCTCTCGAGCAGCGGCAGAGGGGGAGACGAGACAGAGGGCAGACATGCAGAGACGGATGGCAGACGGACACGCACGGGGCAGTTGCCAACACACCGGTATCCTCGGGCAGTGGCTCGCGGCGGAATCCTGCATCGTTGCCATCAAGCCAAGCAATGCAGGCAAACAAGTGTCAGTAGACGCAGCCAGAGAGAGGGCACGGAGTGCCAGTATGCTAGTCTGTATGCATGCTGTCCATTGCTGCTGCATGCGGGGCCGTACCTGTAGACAACCACCTCCTTGATGACACACAGAACGCTCTGGTAGCCAGTGTCCGCCATCTTGAGCAATTTTGACAGTCAGATTTGTGGAGACTTTGTAAATTGTCGGCTGACCTGCAAGGCATCTCTTGCGATGGCAGGAGCATGCAGGCACTGCAGACACTCGCTGATGGACAAGGTGATCGCACTGCGGCAGCTGATTCTTGGACACTAGCCGCTCTCCTTGACGCCCTCGCCAGACAGCCATGTTCAAGCCACGCCAGAGCACCTTGGCGGCCAGCAGCTGTAAGTCACGTGCAGTGTCACGTGACCTGACTTCCATCCAGAAATTTCCAACATCGACGCATCTGGCCGGCTGTTCACCCGACCGAACAACACAGAAGCAAACTTGTGGGTGTCTTGCTCGCAGATGTGCGTCGTCCACAGGCCGTCCATGCTGGCTGCTGACTCTTGCGTGCTGGCATGATGCGCCGGCCGACTGTGCAATAGTCAACATGTCTTCAGTTGCCGCCCTCCTTCTTGAGAAGCAGACTGCCGTCTTTGTCGCTCTCTACGTCGTCAACTTTGTGAGTGCACTGCCTGCTGTGCTACCGCAGTCTCACGTCGCTCTGTCTGTCGCCCGCAGACCACTGACCGTTCTGCGCCTGCTGTGTTGTGTCGCTCTGCCCTGCTCTGCTCTGCTCCGGCTGTGCTCGGCTGTGCTTGGAAAATCTGCCTTGAATCGCCGCTGGTGCTGATGGCGCTGGATGGCGCTGGATGGCAACGTCAACAACTGCCCCTGTCGCCGACCCGCAGATTTCCAACGCCATCTTCACCTTTGGTGTTGCCACCGACGGCCAGTACGGCCCCGGCGAAGTCTGGTGAGTCGCACCCTTGTCTTGCGCTCGTCCTCCGCCTCCAGACGCAGCCGGGGGTGCTTAAACCTGCAAACGCCGCCGCCTCCGCCGGGCGACGGCGCTTGTGCACTGCCATGCCTGCTGGCCCTTGCATTTTTCCACTCGAGGCATCATACTGACACATGATAACGCTGCACATGGCGATGCTGCTTCAACTGAACGCACAGCCTGCTGTTCATCGAGGCATACAGATTCAACCAGTCCAACAACTCCTATGTCTTCTCTGCCTACTCGGCGGCCTGCTCCGTTGCCATCTCGTAAGTGCCATCAACTCGGGCCAGTCTGCGGCCACGCTGTGACGCTCGAGTCTCCACCACGGCCCGCTGCTAACCACTCGAGCATCTCTCGACTATGGCGACAGGCTTGGATCCTTCTCGTTTGCCGCGCTCCTTGCCGTCGCCGCCGGCCGTCTCTACTTTGCATACAAGCAGAACGAGCCCGCCAAGCGCGTCATCTTTGTCTTTGCCGCCGTCGCCACCGCATTTGCCGTGTTCTTCCTCGTCATGGCGCCCGTCACCAACGCCGGCCTCGGTGTCACATGCACGCAGTTTGAGAAGAACGGCAACGGCCGCACCTGCGGCGGTGTCTTTAACGACGGCTTCTACGCCAACGACACGTCCATCATGTACAAGAAGAGCCTGACCACCCTGCGCGCCGCTGTCACGTCTGGCTGGATCACCTTTATCTCGTGGGCAGGCATTGCCGGCATGGAGTGGTACAGCTACAAGACCACGACCGTCAAGTGGTGGTAATCGCTGTCGCTCGGCCCGCTCTGGATCTCGTCTTGCCAGTCCTTTGCCCCTTCTGTGCCACTATTTTTGATTGAACACCACAACTACCACAACCACCACTAGCTTTCTTGTTGATCGTTGAGCGACTGTGCCACGGCGCCATGTGCCACAACTCGACCTCCAGATCTCGACCACGCGCAACTGTGCCACAACTCAAATCCAATCTCCGCCTGTTCAACGGCAAAATCACGTGACTTTCGGGAATTAACAGCAGCCAATCAGCACACGTGATCATGCGTTTTTCTTCTCGGCTGCAGACGGCCATAAAGCGCTGGGCGGGCTGCGACCTGCTCTTTCCGCACCTTACGAGAAGAAGTGAGTGGGCCAATGCCCTTCCTGTTGTGGACCGCCTGACTGGCTGCTGCCTGTGTTGCTGCCTCTCGCCTTTGTTTGACGCCCTCGTGTGCGGCCGCTGCTGCTGTGCGATGCCGTGTGCTCTGCGTCGCCGTGTGCGGACAGAGCCGCGGCTGACCACAGCGACAGCTGGCTGTTGCATGGGGTCCGATGACACTGGCGCTGGGTGTGTGCGCTGGTGGTGCTTGTCGAGTGGGAAGAAGCTCGGGAACGGCAGGGCTTGCACACAACCAGCACAGTCTGCTTGCGTCGACGGGCTCTGCGACGGTTGCGCTGTCTGCGTCTCCGTCGCCTCTCTCTCTGCAGCTGCGCCCACACTGCCGCCACTTCAACCGCTGGCCCGCCGAGCCGTTTTTCTTCCTGATTGCTTGCGGTGACGGAATCGGTCTCGGCTGCAATGCGGGTGGTGTGCGGTGCTGGGACGACGCTGCTGCAGGATTGCCACTGTCGCTGTGCCGTCTGTGTGTGTGCACCCTGCCGTTCCCGTCCGCTGCACTGGGTGTCTCGTCACCTTGCGCACGACAGCTTCAACCTTGCTCTTCAAGCACAACCTCGCCCCCGCTGCTGCACACGCACGCTCCATTCATGCGGTAATGTATATCGCTCTGCCGCTCGGTGCTGACCGCCCGCCCCCGCCTCCAGAATGCAAATTTTCGTCAAGACCCTCACGGGCAAGACCATCACTCTTGAGGTCGAGTCTTCGGACACGATCGAGAATGTCAAGGCCAAGATCCAGGACAAGGAGGGCATCCCCCCTGACCAGCAGCGCCTCATCTTCGCCGGCAAGCAGCTCGAGGATGGCCGCACCCTTTCGGACTACAACATCCAGAAGGAGTCGACCCTCCACCTTGTGCTCCGTCTGCGCGGTGGTGGCAAGAAGCGCAAGAAGAAGGTCTACACCACCCCCAAGAAGATCAAGCACAAGCACCGCAAGGTCAAGCTTGCCATCCTCAAGTTCTACAAGGTTGACGACGATGGAAAGATCACCCGTCTGAGACGCGAGTGCCCCACCGAGACCTGCGGTGCCGGTGTCTTCATGGCCAACCACTACGACCGTCAGACCTGCGGTCGCTGCGGCCTCACCTACAAGCTTGCCGCCAAGGACATCAAGGCCAAGCCTCAGCCCAAGGCTGCCGCTGCTGCCACCACCGCCGCTGCCGCCGACGCTGGCAAGGCCGGCAAGAAGAAGGGCAAGAAATAAATCGCTCGCCCCGATTCCGCCAGCCAATGAACGCTTGTTCGCACATCTCTTGTACATTACATCCGTCTCTTTTACAGTCGCGTTTATTGTTTACTGTTTTCTGTCTTGGCCAGCAGCGCTTGTCTGTGGCTCTCGAGGCGAGGCGGCAGCTGCCTGTCGAGCCGCTCTACCGTCACGTCCTCGGCATCCAGCAGGATGCACTCCAGCTGGCGCTCGTGGTAGAACTCGACGAGGTGCTCCTTTGTGTCCTTGCTGCAAATCTCGAGATACAGCCTCTGGCCGTTCAAGTAGAAGCACGGCTGTCTGCCCGTCTTGGCCAACGGCGCGATCGCATGCGAGATGCAGTGCTCGTACAGCCAGTCGTCCAACACCTGCAGTGCCTCTGTCTGCACCAGATGGCCGTCGTTGCAGACGATCATGCTCGACCTTTTGCCTGCGACTGCAGGCTGTGGCTGCTCGTGATGCGACTTTGCTCTCTTGGTCGCGTGCTCTTCGATGGGGTCTTGCGAGGCCGACGGCGGCTGCGATACCTGTGTTGCCTGTGTTGCCTGTGGCGTGCCATTGCTGCTGCTGCTGCTGCTCAACAAGTCCTCGTCGTCCTCGTCGTCCATGTTGAACGCATCCGCCAGCTCATCGTTTCTGCTCTTCATCACAGCCTTGACTCGCTCTGTCCATCAGCCGCCCGTCAGTCTCGTCGGATACAGAGTGCCAGCTTCAAAGCGCCAAGAGCCATGTACCTCGCCACGCCCCAATCTCGTTGACGGCATAGCGGCTCTGCTCGCCAGCCGCAAGTGCTGTTATGCCGTCATCGTCCAGCACGGTCGGATCGCTGCCTGCATCCAGCAGCATCTCCACACACGCCGCCGTGCCCATCGCGCATGCCCGGTGCAGCGGCGTGCGTCCTTTGCCGTCTTGCACATTGACAACATCTGCAACCGCCCCCGACGCCAGCCTGCCCTGCGTCTTGTGGTGATCCAGGATCATTGCTGTGACGGCGTCCTTTCTGAACCGGATCGACCGGAAGATGGGCGTCTCACCATAGACGTCTTTGGCGTGAATGTCAGCGTCCAGATCCAGCAACTGCCGCACGAGCTGTGCAGGCCGTCGCTTGTCAGCCGTCGTCGTATGCGACACAAACACTGCACCAGCACCAGCGGTATCATGCACACATGCCTCCTGCTTGCCGTGGCCAGCGGCGTGGTGCAGCAATGTGCGGCTGTCCGTCTCGGTGTCGCATGCGGCGGCCAGTTTCGGGTGCTGCAGCAGCATCACTGCCAGTGCTGGAGTGTCGTTGCGCACCAGCTTGCACGCCGCTGCGATAGATACATCCTCGCTTGCCGTCATCTTTCGTCTTGAACGGCCAACCTTGGCTAGATCTGCTCACCGGTGCAAGGCCCGGCTGTGGCTGTTGGTGCACACGGGCTGCTGGGTTGGTCCAAGTGGCCGATGTGGTTGTGTTGCGCTTTGCCCAGAAAACCAAAGGCGAATGGCTCCAAAACGATCGTCCGAAGAAACAGACCTCGCTGACGAGCAACAACGGCAAGCACTCGAACAAGCGCCAGTCGGCCATGCCAGCCATGCCAGCACAGAAACCACAGCAGTGCAACCAGAGCCTCTGCCGCAGCACAGGAACAAGCAGCACAAGCAAGACAGGAGCAAGGAGCGGCGAGAGCGGCAGCCGACCCATCCGTCCAAGAAACGGCCGCCAAAGTCCAAGCAGGAGCGCAACGAGACCGCCACGCCGCCCGACTACTACTTTGACTCGGGTCTGCGCAAGGTCAGGCCGTACCCGTTCCTCTACCAGACCTACGCCAAGCAGCGCTGGCTCGGCATGACCATCGCGCAGGTCTTTGAGAAGGAGTTTCACGATCGTCCAGCTGCCTACTATGTGCGTTTGTCGACGGATCGCTGGCCGATGGACCGCTGTCAGCGACTGACTCGAAGAGCAATACGACAGAGACGAGCTATTGAGCAGGGCACCATCACCATCAATGGATCGGTAGTGCCACCAACGTACATTGTCAAGAACTCGGACTTTATCGAGAATCTGATCCATCGGCACGAGCCGCCAGTGACAGATGCGCCGATCGAGATCGTGCACCGGTCAGACAACCTGCTCATCATCAGCAAGCCGAGCTCCATACCCGTGCGTAGGATCGTCCATGTCTTGTCTGCCGCCAAGACGCGGTCCTAACTTGTCGCGTGGCTAGGTGCATCCAACCGGGCGGTATCGCCACAACACGGCGCTGCACATCCTGCAGCACGAGCACAACTTACCAGCCCTCTTCCGTAAGCCACTCCCTCGCTTTGTTGGCGCAAGAGGATGCAGCCCTTATTGACGAGTCCATCCATGCCAGCCGTCAACCGCATCGACCGGCTCACGTCCGGCATCCTGCTCATGGCCCTCGACAAGGAAACCACCGCATCCATGACACTCGAGATGCGCGAGCGGCAGATCCACAAAACCTACCTTGCGCGCGTCAAGGGCGAGTTCCCACCCGGCCCGCTGACCTGCACAGAGCCGATCGAAACCATTCCGTTCAAGGTCGGCATCAACATTGTGTCGCCGGCTGGCAAGCCATGCACCACGCGCTTCACACGCCTCTCCTACAACGGCATAACGAGTCTTGTGCAGTGCGAGCCGCTCACTGGCCGCACGCACCAGATTCGCGTGCATCTGCAGTTCCTGGGACACCCTATTGCGAATGATCCCATCTACTGCTCCGGGTCGTGGGGCGAGCATATGGGCAAGGGCGGGCTCACGGACGCCGAGCGCGAAGCGGTGATCAAGCGGGTTGCGTTATCGGCGTTTGCAAGCGAGGATGCGATCCTTGAAGGCGGCACTGCTTCTGCGCCAGAGCCTGTATCTCGGCGCGAGCAGCAAGATGCCCCGCAAGATGCCCCGCAGGATGCCCCGCAGGATGCCCAGCAGAATATGCAACAACCAGAGCCGCTGGATCGGCTGGCGACTGCGGCGGCAAACTGCGCAGAGTGTCGCATGCAGCGCCATGATCCGATCCCTGAACAGCTCACGATCTGGCTGCACAGCTGGAAGTACCAGGGCGAGACCAACGGCTGGCAGTTTGAGACGGCCATGCCCGACTGGGCACGCGATGACTTTGACGGCGACCGGCAGCTCGCCGATCGCTTCTGGGCACATGGCGGCCGGTGGGACGGGCGTGCGCCGGGCGAGTTTATCGCTGACTAGCTGGCGTGGCTGGCATGGCTGGCACGCAAAGCCGTGCCATTGTCCCTGCCGGCGTGGCAGCTCCAACATTGAAGAAGCTCGTCTCCACACTTTGCCTTGTTCCAAACACACACGCGCACGATGCAGTCTGCTGGAAGCGTTGGCGACATCCTCGACGACCCTGCCGTCTTCGACATGGTCTGGTCCGTCTTTGAGCACGGCGCGGGGCAGCGGGTGCGTCGGCCGTGCCCGTCTGCTCGCATGCACTGCACGCCAAGCACAACGCAGCGCACTCCACTGACCCCTCTCGTGTGCCCCGCCAGGCTCAGGGGGCAGGCAGCGAGGCCGACCTGTCCAGGCTCATTGTCGAGCTGGACTTGGCCCAGGTCCATTCGTTACTCAAGGGCATCCACCGCAGCATCAGCAGCGAGTCCCCAAGGTGCGTCTTGCTGCGTCCCTGCCTTGCTGCCTTGCTGCCTTGCCCTGCTTGCTTGCTGTCAGCCAGCTACCCAGCCCAAGTCTGTCGTCTGTCGTCGTCGGCTGCCCCGAGTGTGTGACAGCCAGCTTGCGCCGGTCGGCTGACATGGGCTCATGCCTGCGTCCATCTTTGGTCCGGACGATCCCCATTGTGGCTCGTGGCTCTTGGATCCTCTAACCTCTGCCGCTCTGCCCATGCTGCGGCCACAGCTCCGTCAGGTTCGCTCTGCTCCTCAACTTCAAGCGCACCGTCCTCGACGCCATTCTCAAGATCTGGCCGCTTCACAAGCTGCACGACTGCATCACCATCTTGCATCCCATGGAATGCGTCTGTGAGTGTCGCTGTCCAGCCATCCATGCGCTTGTCGGCTGCGCTTGTCTGATGAGCTGACTGTGACGCCATCGCTAGACATGATCCTCAACAGCACGTTTGTTCTCTCGGCCGCAGACTCGGACGCTGTTGCCAGTCTGTTTGCTGGCGACTTTGAGCGTGCCTACACAGTCTTTCGGTACATTCTGCTCTGGATCAACTGGAAGATCCACGACCCGGCAGACTACGACGTGCAGATCTACGAAACATACTTCAACGACTATTCACGCGACGAAAGGCAAGCCATCCTCGCGGCATTGTTGAACGGTGTTTCGGCTGACAACGCTCTGCATCCAGGAAACGTGTCATGTCGTCGATTGGCTCGGATATCCTGAAGTACATCGAGACCCACCCGGAGCAGATGATGCAGACGGTTGTTGCGTCCTTTGCAGAGATTGTGCCGCTGCTGGAGGGCGACCATCTCATCATCTTTTGGAAGTTTTTCAAAAACTTTCGCAGCCATGAACGTGCGTTTGTGCACTCTCGAGCATCCGCCCTTCTGATGCTGACTGTTGATGTTGGCTCCAACGACAGAATCGCTCATGGGGTCGCCGTACACCATCGAGGATCTGTACTCGAAGCTCACGTCCAAGCAATTGCGGCGCTTTCTCTTGTACCAGCACAGCATGTCGCCCATGATGCTTCAGACGCCATACACACCCGCAGGAACGCCTTCGTCGGCCCTGTCGGTTGTCTCGGACATCGCAGGGTGGGAGACGCTCTGCTCGGAGATCTACACGTACATTGCGCACTGCTACGAGACGTCGACCGAGGACGGCGACAGGCTGCTGGGCGAGTCGGCAGACATTTTTCTGGCCACGTCCGTGTCCACACAAGCATCGCCCTTCCACCAAGAAATCTCTCCCGCAGACAAGATTCTCCACTTTGCACGCAGCACGGCCGCATGTTTGGTCGCCATGCTCTCGTCCAGCATCCTTGTCACGCCCGAGACACGGCCGCTGTTTCTGCGCAATATTGTGCTCCATTGGGCACTGTTTGAGCCGCTGCGGCATACAGGCTTTCAAGCCATCCTCGACCTCGCGCGCTTACACAGTCAAGTCGTCGCCAGCAACGGTGCCAACTTCCTGGCCCTGCACGCCGACACGCTGCAGTTCTCGTCTCTGCCGATCAACGAGTCGCTTGCCAAATGGATCCAGGAGCTGGGCGAAACGCATCCATTTACGCCGCCGCTGTCCAATCTGTGCAAAGCCGTCCAAGAGGCCATCGATGCCGAGCAGGACATGGACACGAACCTCTCGCCCTCGACTTCGTCCGACCCTCGTAGCGACCCGTCTGGTGGCGCGATCGCTTCTCTCCTCGCTCCGTCGCTCCATGCGTCGCCTGTGCGCCATCCGCTGCTGAACCTCAAGACACAGATCCACCAAATGCCGTCCTTAGAAGAGGTACATGCCAAACGATCTCGCCGGGCTGGCGAATAATGATGTCCGCCAGCCTTGCTCTCCTTCTTCTCCTCGCATACCCTCCTCTGCCCCTGCCCTCTCTCATACTCCCCCATTCGCTTCTTGCCACTCCCACCTTCCAACTGCGCTGCTTGCTGCCATATTACAAGACATGTGCGTGTGCGCGTGCCTGCAATAAACTCATGCTCAAGTTTCCCGTGTCTGGCTTCTTCCCATACAGGTTCTGGCGCAGTGCTCTGCCGCGCTCGCCTCCGCGTCTCGACGGTCACTGCCACTGGATCCGCGACAGATGCTTGAGATCATCGACTCGTGGCTGGAGATCCATCCGTCCATCCCGTCACGCGAGATCTGCCGCGTGCAAGCATCGGTAGGTGTCTTGTCCGCTCTGGACGGGCTCTGACCATGGCGTGTCTGACGAGCGGCTTGGCTTGGAACAGAGTCCGCTGCCGCTCCAGACGCTTGTGGCACAGATTGAGCGGCTGTCGCATCCAGACATGATGTTTGGCGAAACCCATGTGCATGCTGTGCTCTGCCGCACCGAGTCGGACATTGGCTCCAATCCCGAGACGCACATCCGCTTTCTCTGCAGTCTGTTTGGCACCACTGCGTCTGGCGGACCCATGTCATGGACAGTTCCTCCCATCGGCCCTGTTGTCGATCTGTGGCGGTGTCTGGCTGCCCTTGGACTGGCCTCGTCGTTTTCGTCTGCTCCGCGGTTTCTTGAGGCTGTCATCGGCAGCCATCACGGCATGGGTCTCATTATGGCTTCGCTGCTTGATGGCGTGTGGGCTGCCGTCAGTCTGCTCGGACCGGACGGCACGCAGAGCGAGACCAGGATACACCGAAACGACGCGGAAGTTGAGGCGGACATTGCGCTGCTGCTTGCTTGGATCGATGCAATCGCGAGTGGCGTGCCGCACATTGTACTGCCCACTGTCGCTATGTGGCGGTGTCGGCTGTTTCCACTCGATGCCGATCCGCTGTTCGCCAATGCTCGAGACGCGGATTATGGCGTGCTGGAGCTCCTGCTACACGCCAAGCTGGCCCAGTCGACTGAGCTGCGCAAGCCGCTTGACACGGCAGTGGCTGGCCTCATGCAAGGAATGCCGCCATTCAACCCGACTGCACAAACTCAAGACCAGCAGGACGTGTTTGAGATCTGGTACCTTGGCTCCTACGTCTTGACGCGCGTCGATATGCAGGACACGGACACTTTGAACGCGTCTGCTAAAGCGTTCACAAACCGACTCGAGTCGGTGCTGGTGGATCTCGAGGGCTGCGTTGACTGTGAACAGCCGATGGGCTTCTGGGCACACATGGCGCTTGAAGATGGCGCAAAGATTATTGCCGGCATCCTTGGCGTGGTGCACCACACATTGAATGGGCACAGCGACGAGCACAAGAACGCCATGTACCGAAGGTTTGTGATGGTTACATACCAGGTCGGCTGGCTCACGCGGCCGCCAATCCATACTGACTGGTGCACACCCTTTGCAGAATTGCCGAGTTGATCGTTGGGCATCCTCTCGTCTCCAGTGCTCTCAGAACCATCAACGTGCCGGCATTCGTCCATAGTCTTGCAGCCGCCAGCCGCAGCTTCGAGGGCATCATTAATCCACAAGCAAGTACGGTGGTGGCCAACGCAGCACTGTCCCTCATTGGCGCGTTATGCGACTACCAGGTCGGCCTTGCAGCTCTTCTCGACACAGCCATCATTGGCAAGCTGCTGTTTGTGCTACAGACCAAGACGCAGGCAGCGGCAGCCATCTTGCGCAACACGTCGCTCGTACTGTGCTATATATTCGCCCAGGCACAGTTTGATCTGCGAGACGACCGTAAGTGGCTTTGCAGTCAGCTCCCCTTTTGTAAGTGCCTTGCTCGCTGCTCTGACACGCTGGATGCTTGATCAGTGCGAGCAAGTCTCAGGGAATCGGCTGCCAAGTTGCGCGTTCTGCCCATCGTCATCCAGCAAGGGCTGAGCCTGACACGCAGGTTCGCCGATCCGTCGGATGCTGAATGCGTGCTTGAAAACTCCCTCTCGGTTGTATCCGACGTCCTCTCGCTCGACCCCGCATTCGTGGCGGATGCTGTGCGCATCCAAGCCGGCCCCGGTCCCAAGCCGGGTCTCGTCAGCTGCCTCGCCCACATCCTCACACACGCAACGTTCACCAACCTCGTTGCAACATTCAAGTCGCGTCTCGAATCTCGGCATCAGAAGCCAGCCAGCACAGATCAAGAGCAAGCGCACGACGAGGACGACGATGGCACGAATGCAGCAGAGGTCATCCATGCCATCTGGTCCATCGTCGCCAAATGTGCATCCAACACCGAGTTCCTCTCGCACATGGCCGTGTACTCTTTGCTGGAGGCACTCGTTGCGCACTCGTTCACGCTTGCGTTCCACCAAAACGGGGTCTGCACTGCTGACCCCGTCGTCACCGCGCGGCTGTACTTTCTGCCACACATCCACGCCATCGTGGCGGCTGCGTTTGCGGCGGGCGGCGAAGCAGGGCCGCAGCTCGTCCGCAAGTGTCGCACCAACAACACGTTTGCGGGCATACTCAAGTACATTGGGTTCTGTCTGCGGAACATGAAGCGCGGGTCGGACATGGTGGCACCTGTGCGGTCGCACGCGTCCGCCATCTATGCATTGATATCTCCCAAGAAGTGATGGTCACAGATGAAGGATGAATGTATTTGTGGCAATGCTCTTGATGTGTGATGGTAAGTTACCAAAGAGGAGACAATGAGAGAGCAGGCAGCATCGACACGGTTGGACTGCCGGCTCTATGGCTGGATACTCTATGGGCGGGGTGCCTGCTGATACGGACTGCTGCCATTAGAAGAAGGAAGCCCGAGCGCATCAATGGTCGTTGGCGTCATGGGTCTAATGGGATTGACGTGCGCAGTCGATGCTTCCATGATGGCGTATGGCTGGTATGCTGGATTGAACGACGACTCGGCCTCGACAATCGCGTACATCTGGTCGGGATCATCTGATGCAGACGCATGTGCGCCAGATCCAGCGGCGGCATTCTCTGCACGCAGCAGCTCAGCAAGCAGCTGTGCACGGCTCTCTGCCGGCATGGCATCGATGTACGATGCCTGCTCCTTGGGCTCTTGGGGCAGATTGCGAAGCAAGGTCGTGGTTGCTGACGGGACAGCCATGTTCGCAGTCGACGGCGCTGAAAGATGCACAGATCCACCGACAGCAGAAGGCTCGAATCCAGCAGAGGGAGGCGATCCAGTAGACGTCGCGTATCCAGCCGAGGGAGAGTACGCAGAGGACGGTGCAGGCGTTGGCACGTACGGCATGGATGGAGGGAACACGGCGGCATTAGGGGCAGTTCCAGCCTGGGCAGCTGCACCAGTTGCGTAAGGCGGCATAGCCGGAGCAGGCTGCTGCACGAACATGTTGCTCTGCACTTTGAGCGTCTTTCTCGGCTTGCCACGGATCCAGAAGAACGCAATCACACCAAGGATGACGGCGAGGCCAGCAGCCACAATGCCAATGATGAGGCCGATGTTGACGCCGGTACTAACGGCGTTTTCTACAGCCTTTGCGGGGCTGGTTGGAACGACAGGCGAGGGCTGTCTGGAATAGTCGTGGTCGGGTCGTTGGAAGACACAGTTGGGCCAGTTGAAGGATTCGATGGCGTTGGTGGACTGCCGCTGCCTGGAATAGTCGTGGTCGGGCCGTTGGAAGACACAGTTGGGCCAGTTGAGGGATTCGATGGCGTTGGTGAACTGCCGCTGCCTGTAAAGCCTCGCAAGTCAGGATGCATGTTGTTCAGGAATGAGCACGAGTGATGATCTGCAACTCACATGTCTGCAGACCGCAAGCAGATCCAGTGCTTCCTGCAGCCACACATGCGCCAGTGCCGGATGCTCTGCAGCTCGCAGACGAAACCAGCCCGGCAGGCAGGGGGCCAGTGATGCCTGGGTTGTTGCTGATGTCGCTGTTGGAGGAGCAGGTTTATGGTGAAATTCAGAGAGATGCAGAGAGATGCAGAGAGGTGCAGTGAGGTGCAGAGTCAGCAATGGACAAGGTCTCATGGCTGATTGTGATACCATGAACAGCACACGCTCGACTTACAGCGTGAAGAACTCGCGACCAAACGTGCTGGGCAGAGGGCCGCTAAGACGGTTGCTGTCCAGGAGCCTGCCATGCTTGGATCAGCCACAGAGCAGACGTTGTGAACATGCACGGCTGGAATGTCACTTACAGCTGCCTCAGCGAGGCCCGTGATCCAAGCGACGCCGGAATGGGACCTTCAAGCTGGTTGCGATCCAGCCACCTCCAGAACGGCATTTCATGATCATCGACCGAGTCAGCAGATCGGCGAGGCGCAAAGCGAGACGCAAAGCAACTCACAGGCTGACAAGAGGAAGATCGCCGAGAAACGAGGGGATGGGGCCGCTGAGGCCGTTGTTGGAAAGGATGCTGCCCGCTGCAGTGTCAGCGCCAGCAGGTGCTAGTGGAACATGGAGCAGGGCACTTACAGAGTCTGCAGCGCCGTGAGGTCCTTGAGTGCCGCTGGAATGGGGCCAGACAGACCCACACCAGACATCGACCTGCGGCATGCACAAAGCACAGCTCACACGAGTCAGTTCAAGGGCTCTGCCTGCCTGCATGGAGCAGGAGTTGGCTGGTGCACATCTCGGCTGCCACTCACAGCCTGATGACTCTGTTGCCAAAGCCGCAAAAGGCAGCAGTGCCAACGCAGCAGTCGCCGGCACCAAACTGGGCAGGAAACGCCGTGCGGAGCACAGCGCAGTCTCCCATGGCAAGGTACTTTGTGATGCTTTGGCAAGGTGTCTCAAGCACAGCCACGATTTCGAATTGAAAATTGTCTGTTTCATTTCAGATGCACGGACTCGCTGCCGCTATCTACCACGCGGCTGTTGCACAGCACGCCCGTACAACTCTACACGAATGACGCTCGACTCTTTGCGCACAATCAAACGCTCTTGAAAGTCTCCTGGCCGAACCGGGTGGAACGCCATGGGCACGGGCACATAGGACCGTGGCTGGATGGAGATGCGACGTGTCGGAAGAGAAAACGGTCCCGTGGTGATAAAGTGCACGTCGACGGCTCGGTAGGCGGCATTGCAGATCTTGAGATGCAGGGTCTGCACGTGGCCAAGAGAGATGGTGCCGAAATCGAGGGCGTCGCGTGTAATGGACCGGCCGTTGCTCGTTATTGTGATGGGGTTGCTGGACGATGCCTGTTCTGATCCTGAACCAGAGCCTGAGCCTGACCCGGATTGTGGCGTGCCATGATGTGCAAGTCGCGGTGGCTGCCAAGCGGGCGATGCCGCAACTGCAGGTGCAACATTCAGCCGGTCCTCTAGCGTCTGCTGCGTTTGCTGCTGCTTCAAGTCCCGGTTGCTGTGCACATTGCGTCCAGCGCGAGAGTTGCTTGGATCCGGTAGCTCGGACAGCGGCTCGGTCCGGCCAGCACTGACACCGGGCCGTCTGCCCGAATGCTTGTTTTCCACCTCGACTGCAGGCGACAGCGTGCACCTGGGCGTAGCAGCAGCCAGCGGCGGGTGCAACTGAGCATTCGAGGGAGGGGGCCGTGGTGTCATGGCACCGACCGATGCCGATTTGTGTAGCCGTCCGGGCCGTGCACCGCGAGTCTCTCCACCAGCAGGCAACGCGCCACTAGTCTGCAACACAGCATGACTCTGCGACCGCTGTAGCCCAGAGTCGGCAGCACGGTCCGCAGGCACGCTCGTGTGGACCGCCTGCCTTGACCCAGACCCAGATCCTGAATTCAATGCCTGCTGACTCTGGCTAATGGCCTCGCCTTCGGCCTTGACAACCACCACGAGACTGCCGGCATGCACCAAGAACGTCTGGTCGTACACGCCACCCAGCAGTGGCTGGAACGTGCCAGTGATCGTCACAGCCTCGCCCGGTCCCAGTCTGCCCGACAGCAGCGAGAACCGGAACACCGTGTCCGGGATCTTGTGCTTGACAGGGTTCCGCAACCGCGACTGCTGCTGGGTCTCGGTCGACGGGAGCATATAGGCAGGCCCGTTGGGATCCAGTGTCCACACCACCGACCGTTTGGAGTCGTTGACAACCAGCACCGAGCGTTTGGTAGTTGTCTTGTAGTGGATGGCGTCAAAATTCAGTCGCAGTGTCTGGCTTGCCGACCCTTGAGCCGAGTGCATGGACGCGCCAGTCCGACGGGAAGGTGGGATGCGAATGGTCTGGACTGGCGTGGCTGGCATGGCTAGCGTGGCGGGCGGATCGCGTTGCTGTTGGACTTCGACCTGAGTTGCTCTCTGCTCGGCTAGGATCTCGTTGTACCAGTCGTGGGCTTGTGTCTGCGGATCGCGTGACGGAATCTGAGCAGCCATGGATGGTGGCGTAGGTGGGGTGTATCTATTGGCTGCTGATGGCGATGCCGGCTGACTTGCAAGGTGCGACATGGACAGGGGGCCGTTGGACCGCATGAGTGGCGACGAACCAGCTGATCGTTGAATGTGGTCCTGAATCTGCCTGAGAATGTGCTGCTGGACATGGCGCTGCACTGTGCGCTGCAGTTCAGCAGGAATGATGGGCTGAGCTGCGGTTTCAACAGGCACAGGCGAGGCCGCGTTGCTATGGTTGGTTTCGATGGTGTCGCGTCCAGTCGAAGCGGCTGCCTGGCGTGGTGCCGCTGGCAGAGAGAACGGCTGGTGGCGGGGTAGCTCCCATGGAAACCGCGTTGATCCATTCGTTGCAGTTTCTGTTGCTGCTTGGCTGAGTTTCGAGTCGATGCGGATGCGGCCACTGTCAGATCTTGCTTGGCTGCTGCTGCTGTGGCTGCTGCTTCCGCCACTGCTACTGCCACTGGAGTCCGCTTCAGCGGCTGGCTTGATGGTCGCTCCACGACTGTGCATGGCAAACATCGGATCGGTTGTCCAAGTCACTCCAGTCTGCTTCCATGGAGCAAGGTTTTGAGCGCGAGGAGTGGCAGCTGCAGAAGCAGACTCGGATGCAGGCACTTGACGCGACGCTTGCACTGATGTGTACTGAATCGGTGCTGGCGGCGGCATATGCGGCAGGGCATCTTCAAGGGAATTGTCTACAGCATGCTGCATGCTCGCTTGGCTCCGCTCGAGTGCTGCCTTGGCTTCGAGCTGCTTGGACGGCGACTCGTACAATGGCGAGCGCACGCGTCGCTGGCCAGCAGGTGTGAATCCCGTGACGTTTTGCCGCTCAATGCGGTCGTTTGGCGTTGGCCCGATCGGGTCCAGCAGCCGGCCATGCTCGTCCATCTGTGGCGTGTACCATGTCGGCTAGTTCAAAGAGCGTCAGCCGCCGCCCAACAGTCGCTACGCCTATCAGCCCACTTACTCTGCCTTCAGGGTTGGCATGGCCACCAAGCGAACCAAGACTGCACGATCTATGCGCAAAGAATGCACCAGGTGAAAACAAGTCTGCCTCGGCCGTCGACAGCGTGCGTGTTGTGTGTGGCGTTGTTATGCCTCCTTCGCCACCGGCATCACCGGCACTGTGCGGCACTCCCGTGGCGCTCTCAAACCCAGCCAGGCGTCCGTCCAAGCCGTCGTGCTCAGGACCACTGACAGAGCACCGCGACTTGGATGCCCGACCGTCAACGTCAAGATTCATGAGCAGCGAGTCGTCATTGTGCATGGACTTGTCGCTGAGTATCGACTGCGTGGACACGGGCGACGAGGACCGAGAGCCGCCATTGAGCAGCGAGAGCTTGCCAGGCGAGCCAAAGTCTTCATCGAGAATGTTTCTGGTTGCCGCGAACCCAAAATCATCACCGCTCGATCTGATGTACTCGTCCATATCTGCAAGAGGTTCGGTTAAAGCAGGTCATCTCAAACAAAACACGGCGATAGAGCGGCGTGTACAGGATACACGCACCTTTCTTCAGCTGGTGGAAGTCATCCAGCACGCGGCTGCCTGGATGCACATTCTCAACTTGATCGACGCCAGTTTCGCCATGCTCGACTTGGCTACCATAGCCGGCATCAAAGTGATCATCCTCCATGGCTTCTTGTGACTGATACTGCACGTGAAGTGGACTCGACTCGCCATGGGCCATGGATGCTGCAGACGCTACGGTTTCGCTGCTGGGTCGGCCAGATGACGGGTCAAGTGAAGAAAGGTCGCCCAGCATTGCATCCAGCTGTCCATGGTCGCCGTGTGGTAAGCTGGACTGCTCGACTCCGAAGGCCTGACCAATGCCCTGGAACGTGTCGTTCGGGTCGCCACGTCCTTGCGAGCACACATGGCTGTCAGCTTGCGCACTTGCGCGATAGCAAGCATAATGGACAGCACTTACCAGGAAACACGCTGAGCACGGTGCTTTTGAATGGCGTCTTGATCTCAAACCGTTTGGATCTGGCTGTTGGCAAAAGATATGCATATGCACAGACAGGCATGTCAGTGTCGCCAGAGATACATTTCCAATCACACGCAGCCACTTGCGTGTTGGCTCGTTTGGCGAAAACGGATCCGCATCAGCAGAGCCAGCCATCGTCAGTGTCGGTTGTGGAGTTCCAAAAGACGACGAGATGGCGGTCGTGTCGGGCACCATGGCACCAACCGACGACCAATCGACGGGCGGGATCGTGAGACTGGCGTCCATGTTTGTCGATTCTGTCGTTTACGCGGCAAGGATCAGCAGCAGACACGGGCTTCATGCTAGACAAGCACACAAGACAAACCTAGCCATCGAGCCGCTTTCGCAGTGATGTCTTGGCTGCCGCTGCTGCTGCTGGTCGACAGCTGAAGCGCGTTAGACGACGAAGCGGCAAGGATGCTTGACGGCTCCAAGTCTAGCTTGTCGATCACTGCATTCGATGCCTCTTCGTCGTGCTCTTCAAACAGCTCAGCTTGGCCAAGATTATCTCGGCTGTGATGTTCGTGGTCGTCACGAAGCGCAGACACGTCCGAGTCCGACCCGTCCAAATCTGCCAATCGACCATGTAAGACAGCCATCAACAGTACCAGAACATGGCGGTCGGCTTACCAGGCACATCAAACGAATATTCACCAGCAACTGGGCCAGCAAACAGTCCATCTGTTTCTGCTAGATCACCGTCGTCTTCGTCAGATAAGAACGCCTTCAAGCCGCCGCCACGCGTATCTAGCGTCTCGTCCGCTGCGTGTTGCACATCTTCGAACACATGCTCCTGCTCGCTCAGCTCTTGCTGCTCATGAAGATCGCCGCCTTCATCCAGTGATGCATCGATATCCAGACCATCTATGCAGTTGCTGATCGACCGGTGCAACTCGATGCTGCTCCAGTCTCCCGCTGTGAGGACACAGGAAGGAGTGTTGGTCCACTCTGGCCGCATTGTCTGCACACCTGCCACGCCACCTACTGTCGTTTGCAGAGCTGATCGTTCGCTCTTGGACCGTTTCGGCGAACGTCACTGCCATGCAGTTGCCATACAGCTGTCAGGCCATGGTTGCGCCGTGCAGATCCAGAGCGAACGGTGGCTGCTTGAACCGGCGGCGTTACCTTTGCGAGTATCTGACGCAGCAGGCTGGCATGGTGCTCCGGTTTCTTCTTCTTCGTCGTCGTTGTCGTCGTCGTCGTTGTTGTCGTCGTCTCCTTGTGCGAGTGCCTCTGCTCTGGCTAGCTCTCGGTCCAGCTCATCGTCCCACGGAAAGTCCATGTGTGTCTCTGCCAGGAAACGTCAGCTCGCCAGGCAGCTGCTAGTCACACTGACCCAGCCTCACCATCCAGCCACGGCTCGTCGTCATGCATCAGCGACTCGGAGAGCGTGGGCGACAGGTCGCTGGCTGCCGGCGTGCTCTTTTCGACAGTCGCCGTGGCTTGTGAGGCCGTCGCTGCGGCTGGCTGTAAAGTGTCTGCAAGCGCCGTTCCGATGTGACCCAGCAGCTCATCAAACTCGTCGTGGTTGCCCAGCATGTCCGCCTTGTCCTGCACTGAGATTGCCAGCTTTGTGCAAACAGTCGCAGAGCAGCTCGGACAGCGAGGCCGTGGGCGAGGTGGCAACACTCGCTCGACGGCAGCGTCTCGGGCACTGGCACTCGAGCTGCTGGCTGTTGCTGCTGGTGCAAGGTCTGTCCACGCCTGCGTGTGCCGTTCTTGCTCCGACTGACGCCTTCACGTCACGTCCGCGTCTGTTGAACAGGCGAGCGTGTCTCAACGACCATGCCGCTCTCAGTCTGCACCAGGCAGAGTCGCTGCTGCGCGCGGTTGCGGCCATACACCCGATGCTTGCCACTCTGCGCGCTGTGCTGGTTGCAGGCGTCGACTTTCTGTTCTTTATGCGATCGCCGCCACCGCAAGCCCCAGCAGCGACGCCGCCAGCCGTTGTGATTGATGCAGCAGGTGGTTTGGCAGCACCACGACTGCAGGACACATCAGACGCAATGCGCAACGACGATCTGGCATGGTCGGTCGACACCGCTGCATCCATCTCGTCTTGGCTGCTGAACGACCAGCCGTCGCGTCCACTGTCAATGAGTATCGCAGACCTGGACATGGACAGTGCGCGGCAGCATCGCATTGTGACGCTGACTGGACTGCTGTTGGGGTATCCAGTCGTCTACACCATTGACCACGACCGCAGAAACTGTCTGAGCCACACGCTCCTTCGACTGATACGCGTGCAAGCAACGCTCGCGCCAGATGTGTGCCAGGCACTTGGCTGCACATCCCCGACCACCCTGCTCTCGTTCAGTCTTCCCGACAGCCTGACTGCCTGCTGCCAGAGAGCCATCTCTGCCTTTGATGCCAATCTGGCCCTAACGGACGGCTGCCAGAGCATATTCTCTGGCATCCATACAACACAATCCGTTGTTGTGCAAGACCACATTGTAATGTAGCCCTATAAACGCGATTCATGTCACAATATCAACAAGCCGCTTGACAAAGGCGTCACCGACAAGCTGTGCAACAGCATCGCGTTTGGTTGACACTGGCATCATGCGCGTGTGGTCGCCAAGAGACGTGTCTGGGTATCCTGTCTCTGGCTGCATGTACACACACAACAGCTCGATACACTTGTGTCTGTCGACGGTGTCTGATGTTGTCAGCACTCATCTCAAACAAGCGCAACATTGCATCGCACTGCCCGCCACCAGACACACAGCACAGCCTCGCTTGCTCGCTTGGACTTTAGTGTTTCGCAGACAAGCCTCAGCCCGCCGATGCTCTCAAACACCTATTCGTGCCATACACGTGAGTATCGCACGCCATGCAGTGCATGCTGGGCACGGTACGCACGCGTAGGTTCTGGCACGAGTCGACCAGTATACATTGGATGGCTTCAATGGCCGCGATGGCCAGCGCGATGTTCTTGGCCGGCAGAAATGTCAACAACACCTGCAGTCCACAATCCACTCTGGAGTCATCAGCATTGCAGCCACCAAAGCCGTGGATGGGTTCGAGATGTGCATGTACCGTTTGACTTTCTTTGGCACCTGCCCGGATCTTGGAATCGTAGTGGATCAAAACAAGACCCTGCAGCAGGTCCAGCAGAGCCAGCATCTCTTGCGAAGCTGTGCTGTCTGCGTGCGTGTGTGTGTCCCACGAGTCAGTCGGTAGTCCCATTGCCATTGCCACGACGGACCGACAGGCTCGTGGTTACCTGCGATTGATGGCGAGACTCGTTTGCGGATCAGATCGCGCAGCACGCGTTCGACTGGCAGGTCGTTAGGGACGTGTTTGAAGGAACGCCAAGCTCAAGGACGTTCAGGCCGCGTACCACTGCAGTCTTGTTTGCGTTGGAGGATGGCAAACACGCTGCGCTCTTCGGCTGTGAACGTAGACAGCAGTTTCCGCAACGTTCTGAGACCCTTGGCTCGCTCAGACACCGCGCCGTCCTGCAGCTGCTGGCAAACATGGCGTCAGCGCGTTGTGAAGACGAACCAACAGCCGCCGCTACCCACCTGCGCGAGGCACACGTCAATCTTGCGTCGTTGCTTGTGCTGGATATTCTCAATGCGCTCCCATTCAGACACAGAGTCTGGCGTGTCCAGAGCGTACACGGCCTTTGAAGCATTGGGCTGCTGCGCATGAGCTGCTGCCGGCACAGTTGATGCCATTGAGTGAATGCGAGATGGTAGATTGCATCAAAGCTTTAATATTCAGTTATTGGCACGCCGCAGATCAAGCATCATCGCCGCCTTCCACATCCACATCGCCATCGTCGCCATCATCAATCTCCATGTCTTCGTCATTGTCAGATGGGCCGCTTTGGTCCCAGACGCCAGATCCTGCCGTGTTTTGTTCGGCGGTCGAGCGACTGCGGTTGCGATACATGCCGGGGGATAAGGCGCCGCTTCTCGAATACAAGGCGGGCTGTGAATGCGCGACAGATGCTGATGCAGATGTGCTGGATTGATGGCTGGGCTGGCCACCGTTCAACGCATGGCGAAAATCGGATGGTATCTCACCCCAGCTCAAGTCATGGACAGCTGCCCCAACAGGCGACAATGACAGCTGCCGAGCTGCGTGTGCTGGTGCTGCTGGTGCTGCGTGCTGTCTCTGTGCCACGCCTGGCCGCAGCGTAAAGTTGGCCCCAAACATGTTCGGTCGCGTCTGCATCGACGGCGGCGGTGTCTGGCTGCCTGGCGTATCAAACACGGATGGCGCATCGTGGCCCAGCGTTGATGATGCTGCATGCGAGGCCGCCGTGAACTGTTCGCGAGCTTCTGCAAAACCGCCTGGCACATCACTCGCTGCGACTCTGGGCGTTGCCTGGTTGGTCCATGAAAAGGCTGCTGAGCTGTTGGCAGCAAGTGACCCCGATCCACCACCGCCGCCACCAAGGCCGAACAGAGACTGTTGTAGCTGCGATGCCGAGCCGTTGCCTGGGGATTCCTTGACAACACTCCGCTCGATCGCGCTCGAAAAGTCAAGTAGACCGCGTTTCGGCTCGCGACCAAGGAACGATGCGTCGGATGACCGTCCAAACGCCGGGCTTCCCTCTGCATCGCTCTGGCCGAGATTGCTGAGCAGGTTTAGACGTCCGTGTCGCATCGCTGGAATAGGTGCTGCTATCCGGTTGCCGCCGCCAGCTGTGCCGGGCACTGACGATCCAATGTCTTGCGGTGTGTCGGCGAAACTTCCGCGGCCGTCTGACTGCGCGACTTTGGCTGTTCCCATCAAGCTCGGATGGTTGCGTGCCGCCTGCCGGAGCTTCATGCCAAAAGGCACGGCAAGTCTCTTGTTGTCGATCACATGTCCAGACATACGCTCTGAGCCAAGCTCGGCGCCTTCGTCTTCGTATGGACCGTCGTCTACGCTGTCGTCCTGGACTTGCATGTCGACGTCGTCTTCTGGGTCGGCTTCCTCTTCTGCGTCGATCAGCTCTCGAAGTTCAAACCTGTCTGCCAGCTGCCTGTCGAGCTCGGCGTCGCTCATGCCCCAAAGATTCCTGCTGTCAAAGCGAGGGAAGGTCCAGCTCGCTACTTGATCGTCGAGCGCTCGTCGGAGCAGTTCAGACGTGAGCGCATCGTCGGCATCAAGAGCCATCGCCTGTCGTGAGCATGGACCGTCAGCCGTCAGCCACGACATCAAAGCACTGCATTCACAAACGCGGAGCAACACATGCACGCAAACACTTGATGGCATACTTGGTGATATAAATCAATGGCGTCTGAAAGGCGGTCTTCGGCATGCGCAATCAATCCGAGAGACGTTAGAGTTGGAGCGTGCTGCGGATTGAACTCTAGGACCTCGTGAAACCAGCGCTGGGCACTTTCATAGTCGCCCAGCTTGCGATACGCTTGACCCAGATTTGAGAGTGTCGTATCCCACAGTTGCATTGGGATGTTGAGTTGGCGGGCCTGGTCGATAACTTGCTCAAAGTACATGATGGCGGTCTTGAACTCGCGTTTGCGGTAGTACATGACGCCAAGCTCGTTGAGAAGAAGCGGATCAGAGTTGCAGAGGGCGTAGGCGGAGGTAAGATAGTGCTCTGTCAGGCCCATGTTGGTGCTGCTGTGAAGATACTCCATGCCAAGGAACAGTCGGGGGATGTACAGGCTGTTTGGAGATCGAGACAAGTCAGCAATGGCAAGGCGTTGCCAAGGATAGCATGCGAGTAACCAAATATTCAGACAGAAAGAGTTGCCGACCTTGGAAAGTCGCGCAAAACGGTCGAATATGCCGACATGGCTTGGTCGTGCTCGTTTTCCAATGCAAACGTGTGTCCGAAACCTATCCAACCTGGCGCAAAGTCGGGCATGGACGCGGCAGCTTTCCTGATCCAGCATCCATGGCGTTGTGTTGAGTCAACGCACTGCAGAAGTGACAGAGCAAGGCATTGCAAATGATGCACTCTGCCGATCCATCAGAGTCGACGTACGTATAGTAGGCGCGGGCCTCTGCGTGCTTGCCAATGTGGATGTAGTAAGTGGCGACGGCAAACCACGTAATGTGGCTCTTGGGGATTGTCTCGACGAGCTGGTGGGCCAATACAAACAAGACGCTCTTCTTGCCGCTTGCATGAAGCAGCGCAATGTGGAGCGGGAGACACGCGACATTAAACGGATCCTTTAGCAGGATGCTGCGTTGGATGGTGGACGAGCACGTCAGCATCAATCTGCAATATTTAGGTGCAACATCTAGGCATGCAAGCAGACATACGCCGTCGTGATTATGAGAGCTTGGTCGATGTTTGCAAAGGTATAGTGTTTGTGGGCTTGAGCGAGGAGCACATCGGCATTTTCAGCAAGACGGAATCGCGAGCCGAGCAGGGAGTGAGACTCTTCGCTCGACCGTTTTTGCTGCAAAGAAGACGTCTCGATCGTCCCTGTCGCTGTTGATGTCGGCTGTGATGTTGACGACGCTGGCTCGGTGATGCGGATTTGCGGCTGCGTGGAAGAATGGGCCAGAGGATGGCTAGCAGACGGCGCAACCTGGTTTTCGCAAGGTTACCACTCCGCAATCAAACTGCATCTGCATGCACGTGTCTCAAGACGAAGCAACGGTCGCAGGGCTTACCTGAGCTAGACGCGTCTCGTAGAGCAGTCGGACAAACTGCGCATCGGGCTGGCCCAACTCGTCAAATCGCAGAGTGCTGAGGATGGATGCATCTGACCCAGACATAATCCAATGGTTTTCAAGCAGAGCATTGAATGCCTAAGCATGCCAAAAGTTAGGATGGACGCTGGTCAGCCATCGCAGGATGAGTTGCCCATTGTCAGCCCCTGCAAAGCGCGGCTCACATCAAAGCAGCGGACGTCCGTCTCTAGTGCTTTCATGAATTCGGCTTTGGCGTCTGGTTTGCTGCCCTGGTGCAGATGAGCGAGTCCACGCAAGTGTGAAATGGACGCTTCTATCCTGATGCATTTTCCATTCAGCTCGTGCAACTGCATGTCCAACCCTGCAGGTGCGTTCGCCATTTTTCGTGTTAGTATCAGTGCAAGGGGCATGCACTGTCATGGCGGACGGTGACATACGCTGCAATCGCGAGCAGGTTGCAGCAGGAAGACGTGGAGCCTCTTTGTCTTTGAGAATGTCAAGCACATTGTCCCACCGCCCTAGCTTCGCCTGGTGATGTTCAGGATGCTTTCCAGTTAGCAAGTAGACAGCAGCTGGACAGCCTATTGCATGGAATCGCTGCAGACAATCCCGTGCTTACCGCGCTCTTAGCAGCCAAGTGCCTCCCCCAAGTACTGCCGACATCCAAGGAGTGAGCAGCAAGCAGCCGTTGTGTGCGCACATGCTGCTCGGTGTGAAAGAAGACTTGCGCCAACCGAAATGCATCCATTGGGTCTCCTA
Organism: Entophlyctis helioformis; assembly: GCA_025526915.1. Taxonomy (NCBI): domain Eukaryota; kingdom Fungi; phylum Chytridiomycota; class Chytridiomycetes; order Chytridiales; family Chytriomycetaceae; genus Entophlyctis; species Entophlyctis helioformis. Next base: position 40,345 of record JAHLKH010000052.1, on the reverse strand, counting down.
TGAAACGACGCGCAGAGAGCGAACGTCAATGAATGTGAAGCAAGTGCATGCGGTTCGTGCATCTGCAACGCATCTGCAAAGCGTCCGTCACGCGAACGTACCTGACATGGTCAGCGCCTTGTCGCCCCAAAACTCTGCCGTGTCCAGCAGCTTCTGGTCCAGTGCATTGTCGCGCCAGACCCGGATTCTGTCGACGAGGCCGTCAATCTGGGATTCGGAGAAGGGATCACTCGAGCTCGATTCTGCTCTGTGCTGCTGCTGCTCGTGCTGACGTTGTTGCTGCTGCTGAGCCGTGGCAAGCTGCCCTTGAGCGGCAGCAGCCGTTGGTGCAGAAGACAGCGACGAGGACGACGAGGACGATGCAGATCCAGTGCGGAGTTGATGCTGCTTGTGCTGGTGTTGCGGATGTTGTTGCAGATGCTGCTGGTGCTGCTGGACGTTCAAGTGGGGCGTGTGGTTGGCGAGCGGCTGCACAGAGCCTGCATTCAGTGCCGTCGCATGCTGCAGGTGTGGAGCATTCATGGCTGTCGCTGCAGTTGCCGAGGCTGCTGTTTGGCCAAACGCAGCGGATCCAATAGCAGCAGCAGCAGCAGCAGCAGCAGCAACCGAAGCGGACGTCGCGCTGGCCGCTCCTGGAGTTGACGGAGCGGACGCAGATGTCGCTGAGGCAAGCGCCTTTGAGCGCATGCGGGTGGTGATGCCGGAGGAGGGCGCGGCAGAGGCAGCCACCGCGGCAGACGCAGCATGGCCTGCGCCACCACCCCGACCTTGGGCAGCAGCACTCGCCGCACTCGCCGCACTCGCAGCGGCAGTAGGAGGAGGAGCCGTTGCAGGAGCAGGACCATTGCCCTGCCTCGCCCGGCCAGTCGTCGGCGCCGTTCGCGATGACATTTGAGTGCTCAGGAGAACAAACGCAGATGCGCAAACTGAGGCGATCGTCGTCGTGTCCGTGCCTGGGCGGTGCCTGCAACGAAGGTGGGCCCACAGCGGCGGATCTGAGTGAGCGAGTGTGTGCGTGCGTGATCGTCTCAGTTGGTGCATGGATGCATGGACAGCGTGGCGAGCATCGCACACACGCACGGACATATCCAGACGGCCGCAGATGCCTGGCAAGCAGCTCCCCAGGAGTGTGTGCCGGCCGCCGCCGCCTGCAGCATCGATGCCAGGTGCGCAGACAACCGCGCGAATGTCGCTCTGCGGTGGGTCGACAGCGCGGCCCTGAGACGCTCGCCGGTGGCTGCTCTCTCGAGGCATCCACAGCGGCGTTGCTCATTTTGGGCCAAAAATCTGCGGCTTTCCAACCAAAACCACATCGCCAGAACCTCATCATCAACCACCACACCACGACCACCACCTCATAGCGTACAGAATGTCCCACAAGGCCATCGACCGCACGTCGTTCCGTGTCTTCAAGACCGTCGACGGCCGCACCCTCGTCGAGCACCCGCAGCGCCTCGACAAGAACGGCGACGAGCCCACGCAGATGCTTGTCATCTCTGACGGCGGCATCGCTGTCCAAGGTGCGCTTGCTTGGCCTTTGTTCCTGGCTGTTCTGGCCGATGGCGCTGTCTGCCCGCCAGCCAGCCCGCCCGCTCGTCTGTCTCACGCACACTTGCATGCACACCTGCCGCTGCACCAGACCGCCGCCAGGCGTATCCCACCGCCGGCAACTCCATCATCTCGTCGCACGAGATCATGGGCGTCCTCGGCATCCTCGAGCTCTCGTACGGTGCGTTGCTGTCCCACCACCTGCCTGCCTGCCTGTCTGCCTGCCCGCCTGTCCCACTGCCTGTTGCCACGTGGCCGCTGTCAGATGCACACACGCAACGGCGTATTGCCCTGCGGCTGCCCAGCAGTGCCGCCTCTCGCTGTCTCTCGCTGTCTCTTGCTGGCCGACTGACTGACTGTCGCTCACGCTGGCCGCCTGCCTGCCCCCCACAGGCAAGTACCTCATCGGCGTAACGTCCCGCACCCTCGCCGCCACCATCCAGGCCCACAAGGTCTGGCGCATCAAGACCGGCATCGCCATCCCCCTCGGCTCGACCGTCTTCCCTGCCCGCATCGACAATCTCGACGACGAGACGCTTGCAAAGGTGCGTTCCCCTGCCCTGCCCTGCCCTGCCCTCCTGCCCTGCCCTGCCCTGCCCGTCTGCCCTGCCCGCTGGCTGTGGCCCACCCCCCTCCTCCTGGTGCCACTTGGCCTGTCAATCAGCAGGGCACAGCAGCCACCCTCGAATGCAGCCGCATCAATCCTTTCTCGCACGCCGCTTCACATGCTGGCACTGACGTCTGTTTTACCGCCCGCTCTCTCGACGGCTGTACACCACCCGCCGATCTGCATGCTGTCCCACGAACCGATCGCTGGATGGGACAGTACGCTGTCGACAAGGAGCTCCTCGAGTCGGTCAGAACCATTGTCAACTCGGGCCACTTGTACTACTCCACCTCGTACGACCTCACCCACTCGATCCAGCACAACTACTTCTCGCGCGCCGCAAAGCCCTCGCAGACCGTTGTCGACGATCGCTACTTCTTCAACAGACACCTCCAGAGCGCGCTCACCGAGGCGTCCAAGCCCAAGGCCGAAACCGCCCCGTGGATCGCAAAGGCCATCGCCGGCTTTGTTGGCGGCATCGACATCGAGTGCAACCTGGACGCCTCGGAAGACGTCATCGCCCCCGCCAAGACTCACACCTACACCATCGTCCTTGTGTCGCGTCTCAACGAGCGTCGCGTCGGCACCCGCTACGTGCGCCGCGGTCTCGACTCGGCCGGTAACGCTGCCAACAACGTCGAGATGGAGCAGATCGTCTTCAGCCACGACTTCCTCAGAGACAAGTCCATCTCCTCGTACGTCCAGGTCCGCGGCTCCGTGCCGTCGGTCTGGGGCCAGGACCTCGATCTCTCCTACCGCCCTCGCCTCCTTGTTGCCGATATCAACAAGGAAACCATCTGGTCGCCCATTCGCCATCACTACCAGGACCTCAAGCACCAGTACATTGGCGAAAAGTCAGTGTCCGGTGCCGACAACGGCCAGGTTGTCTGCGTCAACCTCCTCGACGACACCGGCTTCGAAGGCCCCCTGACGGACATCTACGAGCGCACCGTCAAGCGCTTCAACGACTCAAAGATCACCTACGAGTCGTTCCCCATGAACAAGTGGTGCAAGAAGATGAACTACAAGAACATGGAGATCCTCCTTGACCGCGTCCGCATCCGCATTGCAAACAGCGGCTGGCTGATTGCCGAGGGCGAGGTGCCGTCGTTCTCGTCCGCCGGCTCGCTCCGCTGCACCAGAATCCAGACGGGCCTCACCCGTGTCTCGTGCCTTGACTCGCTCGACCGCACCAACCTGACGTGCAGCATCTTTGCTCGCTATGCCATCGCCTTCCAGATCCAGGCCATCTCGCCCGATCTGCCTGCGGTCCAGGTCCTCCCTTCCACAGGCGTCTCGCCCGTCGAGGTCCGCGACCCTGCTGCCACGGTCCGCAAGGCCATCGAGGAGAGCATGCCCGCTCTTGTCAACCTCTGGGCCGACTCGGGCGACGCAATCTCTCTCCTGTACGCCGGCACCCGCGCTCTCAAGTCCGACGTCACCCGCACCGGCAAGCGCCAGGTTGTCAAGGGCTCGCTCGACGACGGTGTCAACTCGCTCACCCGCTACTACCTCAACAACTTTGTTGACGGTCGCAAGCAGGACGGCTACGATCTCTTCACGGGCAAGACTTCTCCTGCCAAGATTGACGAGATGGTCGCCAACGAGGGTGCCAAGCTTGCTGCTCGCCTGAGAAAGCCGATCCTCCCCAAAGACAAGGGCGTTGGCTCCATGCTGCCCGCTGCCATCATTGATGCCGTCGAGCCTTTCATGTTCGCGGCGTCCGAATACGTCTCTGCCGTTGCCAACGACAAGACCAAGGGCAAGCGTCTTCACATTGACGCCAAGGGCGAGCCCCACACGTACCTTGGCTCCGTCGTCGCGCTCATGAAGAACAACGCGCCAAGCAAGATCACCAGCGTGGTCGAGTTCTTCATCGCCATGATCTTGTTCTTCTACCTGTTCTTCATCGTCCGGGTGCTCAAGATCAGAGGCCAGAGCGTTGTCAACACGCCGCGCCTTACGACCGAGTACGCTCAGCTCCGCGAGATTACCAACAACTAAGCGCCACCGACGTCTCACCTTTCCTTAATCCCTCCTTTTCCTCTCAACGTACCTGACTGTCTCACGTCGCCGTAGAACCTCTTTTGTTTATCTCCTGCCCTGTCGCATGCATCCCCATAAACACGTTATTGCATCACATGGCCGCAGCTATAGTCCGCTCTAATGGCGTGCTCCAAGTCACACGAGTCGCGTCGTGTGATGGGTCCACCAAGCCATTCACGCCGTGTTCATTCATGCAAGGCATTGCACTCGTCTCAGTCGATGCTGCCAAGAAGTGGAAGGCGTGTCGAGTTGTCTGACGATGCCGCTGCAATAGCTGCACTGGAAGGAACCAGCACGCCATCCAGCACATGAATGACGCCTTGCGAGAACACAAGGTCTGCATGGCTGATGCCCATGAATGCCTGGTTGCCACGGCCGCTGAACCGCATGATGCGTCCACGGTCAGGTGTGCTCAGAAGCAAGAACTCGCCTGGAAGCGTCGTTGTGACGTTGAAGAGCGTGGCGTTGTTCTGGACGGCGAGCCGTGCAATGTCGCTGGCCGTGAATGGCAGTGCGATGGTGTGGAAGCCAGCGAGGCTGGACAGCAGACCCCGCGATGGACTGGTGCCGTTCAGCAACTGTGATGCATCGATCGCACCGTCTGTTGGCGCCAGTCTGTCGCTCAGTGCATGGTGAGTTGACATCAACACGCTCATCAACGGCGGGCACCGTGCGGTCGCTCAGACATGAACTGACGGATCATGTTTGGATGGCCTACGAGGCAGCAACCGCAGCAGCATCGACTCACACGGTGATCCTTGTGGTGAGGCCGTCATAGAACGGTCCAAGGCCGCTGGGTGCCACCAGCCACTCAAGGAACCTTGACAGCCCGGCTCGAAGCAGCGTCGTCCCAAACGGTCGTGGCAGCGGCAAGACGCCGTCAATGACATGCACGACTCCCGTGGTGGTTGCAATGGTCTCGAGAATGGATGCGGCATCGTCGCCATATCCAAGACCCAGTCGGGTGATGCCGCTGCTGTCCATGTCTGCGCGCAGATACTGTGTCGGCAAGAGCGTCTTGACAACCGTTGATGGCGATATCGGCGTGCCTTGTGGATCAAACACATCCTGCAAGACGTGGTCTGTTGGTGGCAGTCGCGTGAGTGTCTGGTGGTGTTGCATGCAGCGAGACCGTCGGACAGCCATCCAGCCATCATGCCATCATGCCATCGCAGGGCCATCACGCCATCATGCAACGACTCACAGCGCAGCAGATTGTCACGCACGCTGGGGTCATACAGCGACTGGACATACAGATCCGGCTCACGAGCAGCAAACACAGCATACGCATCATTGACTGGCAGAAACACCGTTGATGCGGCGCCTGGACTGTCCAGGAACTCGACCAGGTCAGCAACACCTAGAATGAGAGCCGCACTCTCTGACGCATTGCTTGTGGGCGAGCGCTGGATCTTTTGCAGATACTCGACCAGCGTCGTGTTGACAGAGCGCCACGTTGGCGGCTGTGTTGGTGGCTGGACGCGGTCGGCGAGCGCGTGTGGTGTTCTCTTGAGCAGAGTGAGCAGATCCAGTGCGGCTGGTGTGTCCTGTGGGAGGCTGGATGCGAGTGGAAGAGCAGAGGCGGCCGATGGCAGACCATGCAGGATGGGCAGGATGGCTTGGATGGCTTGGATGAGGCACACGAGCGCTGTCAGGAATGGTCGTGGCATTTGGTCGTGTTGTGACTGCACCGATGCAGACAGATGAGCGAACGGAGCGTGACTGTCTTTGCTGCTGGATTTGGAAACCAACACCAGCGTGAAGATGCGGCGTGCAGCAGACAGCTCGAACGGACAGACACGCATGCGATGGCAAGGCTGTGTTCATTGGAGCTCAGCATGCCGTATGAAAGATAGTCACAAGGAGCAGAGAAGCAGCAAGGTCGGTTGTGGAAAGCGCATGCGAGGAGACCCAAAGGACTGACTGGTTGACTGGCTGACCTGTTGACTGGCTGACTGGCTGACTGGCTGACAGCCGACAGTCCAACAGACGCCATGCGCATGGATCATGCGAATGTCGGCAGCACCGTCGTGTTGGTGAGTGTGGCCACAGCAACCGCATACGACGACGGCAGCAGCACCAGATCCACCAGGTGCATGACGCTGCCGCCCGCGACCAAGATGTCTGTCTCGACAATGTTGGCCACGAGCGTGTTGCCTTCTCCAGACACCACCGCGTTGCTGCCGTCAAACGTCAGCGTCAGGTTCTGGCCGGCAAGTGCAGTCTGCAGTGTGGATCCGTTGCGGAACTCGATGGACGACTGAATGGTGCTGAAGTAGGTACGTGGACGGCTGATGTGCAGGCTGACGATGGCGGAGATGAGGCCGAGGGATGCCGATGGGTCGAGGTTGGGGTGGATCTGTGTGAGAGCCGTGAATGCAGAGTCGATGGGAGCGAATCTGTCGAGTGCAGGAAGCCGGCCGTGTCAGTGGCACTAGTGTGGATCTGATGGCTTGCTCCTGCTGGTGCTTGGATTGCATTGCTTTACAGGCAGGCATGTAGCCACGGGCAGGCAGCCACAAGCAGACGAATCGACAGCCACAGGCAGACTGCAGTCGCACTCACATGGTCACAGAGCGCAGATCGTCAAGTGCCGCAACAAGACCCGGCGCACTGGCGGCATACGCAACAAACCGATCGAGACCCTTCCACACTGCCGCCACACTCGCTCGCTTGGGTGGCACAAGCACGTTGTCGACCACATACACCGACCCGTTGTACACGCTCATGGTTCCAACAACCGTCGCCGTGTCGCCAAACCCGGAGCCTGCCTGGATGACACCGCCTGTCACATCCAGCCGCACACGGTCGCCAGAGAGCGTGGTTTCGATTGTGCGCTGGTTGGTGGTCGTGACTGGGTTGTACTGCTTGTCAAGGACGTGGTCTGTGGCAATGGTGTGGCCAGTGTTTGTGGTGCGTGTCGTTTGTGAAGGTGAGTGAGTGGCATCATATGCGACAGCAGCAGGACGCGACGGGACGCGACGGGACGCGACGGGACACGACGGGACGCGACGAGACGCGAAGCTGCCGATGCCACAAGCATGCACTGCACGCATGGATCGACAGACAGAGACAGACAGATGGAGCGCGGCAGAGAGACAGAGAGACAGAGAGAGGAGCAGACAGAGAGACAAAGAGACAGAGAGACAGACAGGCAGAGAGAGGAAACCACTCACATTGGATGAACCGCTTGAGTGCCTTCTTGCTGCCAAACACATACTCGTAGTACAACGGCCACGACGCATTGAGCCGCTGGAACGCACCGTCGGTGGGAATGAAAGCAGCGTTGTTGAACGGCGCATTGAACAGGTCGGTGATGTCCTTGAACCGCAGGATCGCACCAAGGATGATGTTGAACGTGAATGGCTGCGACGGCGTCTGGCCAGCAGACGCGTGGATCGAGTTGGCATTGCTGCTGCTGTCGACATCTGCATCGTACTGCTGCTGGCTGTTGGCGCTGTCGGTGTGGGACTGGATGTACGCGGCGTCTGGAACGATGCGAGTGGCGTCCTGCGATGGCGATGCCGATGCCGATGCCGATGATGCGGATGGCACGAGGAGCGAGCCGGCAGCGAGCGGTGCGAAGCGTCTGTGCAGCAGGTCGAGAAGCGAGCCTGGCACAATCGAGATTGCAGCCGTGCTGGGTTCGTCTGGTGTGGCGAGTGGCGACAGAGACTGCGGTTGGGAGTGAGAGTGGACGTGCGGCATGGGAGCAGCGGCGACTGGAACAACACCCGTGACTGCAGAGGGCAGCAGGGCGACAGACGCAAATGAGGCGAGTATGAGAGCGAGCATGGCTATGCTGCTGCTCGTGTTGGTGCTGCTACTGTGCATGCGATGAGGTCGTTGGATCTATTGGAGTGTGCGTCGAGACAGGAGGATGGGCAGACAAACAGAGCAGGAGGGCAGCCACTGATCGCAGAAGGCAAGGCAGACAAGAGAGAGGGAACCCGTCGCTTAAGAGGACGCTGACGGGTGCGCTTCACCGGACAACACGCCACGCGGCCCAAGCACTCTCCAACAACAAACGCGAGCATCGTGACGCGGCTGTTCACGATGAGCAGCATTGTTGTGCTGTGCTGTGTTGTGTTGTGCGCAGAGCTCGTGACGGTGCGGGTGCATACGGTTGAGGCTTTGAACAGAGCCGCATGCTGTCATGCTTGCACCTTCAGATGTTTGATCAGGCTTTGTCGATGGCTGCCTTGCATTGGCCACTGTGGTGCTGTGTCTGCACCGTCCCCGTTTGCTGTCCAGCCTGGCAGGCGAAACGCGAGACACGGACAAGTGCCGCCAAGTCTCGGTTGGTCGCGATACACGAATCACATCTGGTCGGAGTTGAATCGTGAGTGTGCTGAAGCAATAGAGCGCCGTCAGACAACGCTGCACTCTTTCCAGCCAAACGAGCACGCTGAACGAGCACGCTGAACGGCAAAGCCATGAGGCAGCACACACGGACAGCACACAGGATACAACCATGTCCGAGAATGCAAGAAGTGAAAGGCACTCATGTTTGAGAATGATGTATTGAACTGTACTACTCTGATGTGCTCATCTCGACAGCTGACTCTTGGCTGGGAGCATGAGCTTGGCGGCTTGTGACGTCGCTTGGCTCAGTCGAGACAATGCAGTTCGATGAAACGATGTCTGCAACGATGTCGGCCATGTACTCTTTCATGCGACGATGCACAAACCTGCATGCACAAGTACCCATCAGCCGTTACCCTATCATGCGCACCATTCGCAATACTCACAGGCTCTCTGGCGTCTCGATAAGGTTGCGCTTGATGACGATGATATAGTACGGAATCACGCATGCGACAAAGATCGCAACGGCAATGCCAAGGTTCTGCCAAAGCTTCTGCAGGTACATGAGCATTCCGAAGCTACCACCTGTGATGATTATCACAAGTACTGCTCCAGGGATGCCAAATGGACTTTTTGCCTGCCTTGGAAGGAACTTCATGCTTCCTTTCACAAGCTGATCGATCCATGCATACGGGGCAAGTTAGTAAACATTGGCTATGCCATCCGTTCAAGCAACCGCGGTATTGCAGTTCGTAAGCTACCTTGATGTACACGACCGAGTCAGCAAAGTATGCCGCAAGTGCAAACATGGTCGACGCATTCAGCAGGTACAGATCGAGCATGGAGAACGGTGACGTCATGCCATAGCACAGCACCATCACCAAGCAGCCAACAACGACGAGCGCAATGACTGGTGCTCGGTTATGACCCGTGCTGTTGCCCTTGGATGTGATGGCCAGGAATGTCGGCAGGTATCCACCGCGCGCCAGTCCGTAAACGTACCGCGAGCAGCCGAAAAAGTTGTTGAGCATCGGCACCGCGATGCCTGGAATCATGCTCGCGATCAGCACCTTCTGCGCAGTCGATCCAGGCGTGATGCCAAAGATGACCGACATGCTGTCGACAAATGGCAGCTCAGACGCCGACAGTGCTTGGACGCCTGGCGGCATGCCGGCTGTGATGATCACGACGAGCGTGCCGAGTGTGACGAGCGTGCCTGTGCTTGACCACATCGAGTACGGCATGGACGTCTCGATTGCCAGCGTCTCTTCGGCAGCCACTGGAATGACTGTGGATGGATGGATGGATGGATGGATGGATGGATGGATGAGTGTGTCGCACTCATGGTCACATCAGCACGCGGACAAATGCCTGGCTCACCTTCAAAGCCAATGTACAGATACAATGCAAACGGAATGGCGTTGAACACGCCATAGATGCCGTATGGGAAGATGGCCGTCGACACGGATCCATCCGCCATGACGGTGTGGAACACACGCGAGTAGTCGAGTCGTGATGCACCGATGCACAGCAGGCACACCAGATACACGCATGCAAACGCCGTGCTGATCGCATTGACGGTCATGTACAGCTGCGGCCGGGTATTGAGAACGACGCAGAAGACGACGATCACGGCCCAGTAGACAGGCTCGAAGCTGTCGGCAGTACCAAACAGCATCGAGCACAGAATGGCTGTGTGGTGCATGGTGATTGCCACGGCCGGTTGTCATGGTCAGTTGTGGCGAGAGGAGAGCGAGGCTGTGCAGTCAGCATGTATTGTGTGGCAAGGAAGGTGCTCACCAATGAAAGTATTGTTGGACGATGTCGCCATCAGAAACTCAATCTGTCATGGTGCGAGCATGGTTGAGTGTCGGATCTTCAGTCATGGGATGTGGTCACTGAGGTTTCGGCAACCAGCAGGCATGCCGCGTCTCACCAGATACGCGTATCCAACAATGGTGGCCGCCACACCTCCGACTGGATGAGAGAGTGGTGGTTGGAGGATGATCGAGAGATGATCGATGGAATGGCCAAGGAGTGGTCGGAGGATGATCGACGGTGGCCAAGGAGTAGCCGGAGAGTGGTTGCAGAGCATGCCACTCATGAGCACAGGATCACAACAGAACGCGGTATTGCTGAAACTTACACGCAGCGTACGAGTATGCCGCACAGCCACTTGTGAAGGTGTACACGGTGCCAAGATCCACAAACATGGCCGAGAGCAACACCACAAGCGTCGATGCAATCACATGTGCAGCCATCATGCTGCCGACACCATACTTGTAGCCGAGATTGAAGCCATAGTACAGGCCAGGAATGACAAAGCCAACCACCAGTCCCCATCTGCGATGTCCGTCAAGCCACAGTCGACGCAGATAGCGGCATGGGTCGAGCAGACGTCGCGAGGCGACCGGTGTGCCAATGATACTGGATCAGCCGTGACGTCAGTGTGCCATACGCATTTATGCAAGTGGGAGTTTACATGTTGTAGACGCGTGCGAATCGCGTTCCAAGTTGGCGACGCTCTGAGACATGTATGAAAACGGGCAGAGAAGAGGAAGTCGCGATTATGAGGTCTGTTAGCATTTTGGTTGAAGGCATCGTCTCTGGCCGTGCTTGATGGGACGACCTCGATGACCAGACGGCGAGACATGTACATACCCAGAAACGACTTCTCTGGCCTGGAGCCCTTACTTGACGAGAAGATATGCGACGCAACACCGTGCGGTAGCCACCGAGCAAAGAATTCTGGGACATGGCTGGACGAAGTAACACCGGAAACGACCGTGCTTTGCCGCTGGAGCTCGTGCTGCGGGTGCTCGGCCTGTATTTGGGCCTGCACTTGCTCCAGTCTGCTCATGCCCTGCCGAGAAAGCCTCGGGGCTTCATCATTACTGACGCTCGCCGTGTCTGGAACAACAAACGACGCCGTCATTCACAGCCAGCCTGGATTTTGCCTGCAGATCCAGGCCAAAGTTAGGCCCGGTTCTCATACCATTGCCCCTGGTGGACTATTCCTGATTGGTCGATCCTGGTGGAATCGCTGTGATTGGTTGATCCTGGTGGAGTCGCTGTGATTGGTCGATCTAGAGAGCCCTTGCTCGGTGCAGACACTGCGCGATGCGAGCACAGCAGCAACGCGCCATGCCAGATCCAGACGCTGCTGCACTTGCCGCCCAACTGCACACAAACAACAACGAGTCCAACGACAACGACAGCGACGACGCAGGCGACAGCACGGATATGGGACAGCGCTCGCTTGCTGGACGAGTCCTTCAGGGGGAGACTGCGAGGCTCACTGTTCAAAGTGGCATGCAGCAGGCCATGCAGCAGGCCATCCAGCAGAGCAGCGTGGTCGTGGCCGTCTGAGAGGCGTGCCCAACAAGGCGGGGGGACAGAAGGCAGGCTGCAGACAGGCAAGCAGGTGCGTTGACTCGCTGTCTGTCCAGTCATGCTCCATTGCCCATCGACGACGACAGCACAGCAGTCTGACGGTCGTGTCTGTGTGGTCTTGGCACTGACTGTGTGCATGTCTGATGGCTCCAAACAGCAAGGGACGTTGGCAAGACGGCCGTGAACAGGGCGAGCTGGTTGTTGTTCAAGAGGACAGCGAGAGCATTGGCATCGCAGGACCAAGCTGCTTGGTGCTTTCCGACTGCGACATGGGATGCAGCAGCAGCGAGGAGCAGCCACTGAGACGTGCTCAATGGATCGATCCTTGGAGTTGGCTGCACGAACTGCTTGCTGGACAGCTGGATTGGCATGCCGACTTGGACGCCAAACTCGGCAGTGGCAGCACACTCGATGAGCGTCACACTCGACGACACTGATCCAGACGAGACTGGTGAGGAGGACGCGAGTGCTGGCAGGCGTGTCTGGCCACATTGCACTTGGTGCGATGGCATCTTGGATGCGATCCACTGAGCAGCACATGGAGTGGCCAGACAGACCAAGCACTCTCGATTCATTTAACAACCACAACGACGATGATGATGGCGATGGTCCTGACTATCCAAGTCTTGCATGCACTGTGCTTGTTGACAAGGACGATCCAGAGCAGAGAGGCGATGCAGGCAGTGCGTCAACGACCAACCTGTCCATGGACCATCCGGCCAGTCAGGCAACACCAACTGCATCGCACTGGGTCACAATGCAGATGCATATCAGGGCGATTGTTGGATGCAGTGGGACATTGACTGAGAAGATGCTACTTGGAGAGGGGCTCGCTGCAATGCTACAAGAGATCCTTGTGTCAGGACGATCCAATACGGTTAGCGGTCATCACAGGCAATCTGGTGCTTTACAGCCAGAAGGCTGCTGGCAAACCATGACTGCTTGGATCGGCCTGACCTTGAAAGACAGCACTTCATTCCCATGACTGTGCCACCAGAAGTCGCAGGGTACCCCACCAAGTAGAGCAGGCCCAATGGATTCTTTCCCAATATGGATGCCTCTGGGCCATGCCACAGGCTTCCATGGTGACGACGATGATATCCAAGGAATGCGACTGGTGAACAACAATCGAGCTGCTGTCATTCATTGAGATCGCAGACGGCCCTCAGAAGTGCATCCAATGCGGCCAAGTGTCTCACATCAGCACGATCATCAAGGGCTTTGACCCACAGCGACTGGAGAATGGCGGCAATGGTCACTCTCTCAAAGGGAACCTCGGCAGCCATGTGGCATGGGTGGTGCCTCTCAAAGACATTCGCAAGCCTCTTGGCATGATCTCATGCCTCCAAGACTGCAGCAATACTGACTGTGTGATGCACTGCAAGGCGACCAAGATCACTCTCTCGTTCAAAGACAGCGTCTACCAACTTGACTTGCATAGTGCAGAGTACAGCAAGCAGCATGCCTGATCACCCACAACACAGAATAAGCAGTGCAATCACCTCCAAGACGGGCTGCGTGCCAGCCTCAAAGTGGAGACGATCTGCATCAACAGCATCGCTGCTCAGAGTGGCATGGCATTCCAGCCAAGAAGAATGAAATTGAAATCAAACCACGCGTCAACCTGAACAAAAGTCAATGCGAGCCAGCCAGCCAGTCAGCGGCACGTGCACGGTCGTGGATGAGAACACACGCCTCGTGACAGATCCATGCCACGAGATCCACAACAAACATGGCTGTACTGGTGGAAGAGGCGGCATTGTGGACCATGCACAGCCCATTGCATTGTTTGGCTGTTTGGTGGAAAATGAAAGCAAACTTGTGTTTGCTCTTTGCTTGCCCCAACTGTCTGCAACCGCACTGCCTGATCTGACTTTTGCCGAGGTCTGCGTCTGTTGAGAGAGATCTCTCGAGAGGCAAGTTACAAACCCCACTGCCTGTGCACTCGGCGCATGATAAGAATCGCAGCTCACAGACTATCAACCCTCATCGCTCAGCTTCCAGCGACGCACGCCGGCACACCGCCGGCACGCAGGCACGCAGGCACACAGGATCGCAGACACACAGGATCGCAGGATCGCAGGCACGATCGCAGGCACGACCGCAGGCACGACCGCACACAAACAAACGGTCACGACAGCACACAAACAATCGCACGATCGCACAACATGGGGGTCATTGGGTTTTCTGCACGTGCCACAAAGGCAAAGTCCGTCGGCGTATACAACAAAGACGTGTCTTGTGCCCAGATCGCGCAGCTTGTGCTTGCCAATGGACTGCATTCACGAGATCCAAACAACACCGAGGCGACCACATCCAGCATTACGGGCATCTTCCTCGTCGATGCGATGAGCGTGCTCTATCCGCACTTCAGGGGGGCAGGAGAGCGTGATCAACAACCATCCATAGCCGAGTGGGTGACCGTCCTCACGCCCGTCATCGAGTCGCTTATTGACAAGTTCGGTGCCGAGCACACATACATTTTTCATGTGGACGGCCAGAACGGCGATTCTGGGATCAAGACTGTGCACAAGGGCCGTGCCCAGCAAGTGCTGCATTGGACGGGCGTCGTGCTACGGTGCATTCTCAAGCGCCGCAAGGGCAAGCGATGGCGGCATCTGATGCGGTACGTACACTTCTTTGTGCCGCATTGAGGCGATTCTAACATTCGGTTGACAATCCAGGAAAGAGAAGCGTGCACTGCGACTTTCGTTCACCATCACACACGATGACAAGAGGCTCATCAAAGAGGTGATCGCGGAGATTCTCGGCTCTGGGTCTCGACACAAGGTCTGTTGGTGCGACCATGAGGCGGACATCTGTATTGCCCGCCACGCTGCCAAGTATGCAAGCAATCCAAGGTATAGATCGCCATGACATCTGTCTGTTATGATTGACAGCTAACAGTCTTTGTCTTGCATCAGCGACACGCCGATGGCCGTCATTTGTAATGACTCGGATCTCATAATACACTGCGACGGTCGCTGCCCGGTCATCACAACATGCATGCGCAAGGGCGGCCTCAGCCCAATCAAGTCGTATAACCACAAGGGCATTGCCTCCACTACCTCGGCCTTGAGGGTGTACAATTTCCCCTTGGCAAGCCCGTTGGTCGCCGCCATGTCCAAAAACGACTGTCACAACTGCCCTGACCGTGGTACGTGCAATGCGTGGCTTCATGCTCTGTATTGTCATCCATGCTGCAATGCCGACTAACTCGCCTCGCTACTCCCACTGCCTGGAAGGTATTCCTGCTGCCTCCAAGTTCATCAACGATTTTGTCGATGCCGAGGCAAGCAAGGCGGGCTTTGACGATCCAGCCAAGTATTGTGCTCAACTCCACGAGCCCGACAAGGCCGAGAAGTTTTTAGAGGCAATCAGGATTGCATACGTCAAGGATCTGTGGAAGGTTGGAGGCGAGGCTCTGGTCAAGTCGTTCTTAAACGCATTCAACGTCTTCATCAATCATGATGAGTCGGGGGCATTGGCCAAATCATTCATAGCCCCGACTGGCTCCAGCAGCCCATTTGGCAACGCACCTGTGCAGAGGCAAGTCATTGCGTGACTGGCTATGGCATGGTGGCATGGACGCGTTTGCATGCATAGCACCATACTGACCATCCATCGCAACATGGCAATGACAACAGCACGGCTGTTGACAGGACTGCCACGCCTCAAGCAAGGTATGCATGCACGCATGTGATCTCTTGGTGTGTCTCGCATGACTAACTCGTCATTCCTGTCTTTGATGCCATTGTTGGATCGTGATGTAGCTGTCAGCTACACGCTGGATGCGTCCTTGTTCATCCCAAGTCGCAGCAAGGCAACCGCGATCCCAACATCGTCCACCTTACGCGGGATGACATTGGCCGGCACCTTGACAGCATTGTCAAAAACGCCGAAATGGCCACTACGCTGGAGGAGGTCAAGCGATCTCCTGTCGCATTCAATTGCATCGTCAAGCATGCAGCAGGTCGCCTTGCCGGCAATCACAATGGAGTCGTGGGCCGTGACGTTTTGGCGACGATCAGCAGGGCGGCAAGTGCGCAACTTTTTGAGATTGTACGCGAGACGTCTCCTGCGGTGGAAGTGTTGATTCTTGCCGTTGATGCTGCGACAGACTTGCGAGGCAGTAGTTTTTCTTGTTGTATTAAAACAAATTTCCAATCCAAATTCCACTTTCACCATCCACTGCAACAACCAATCTGCCCCCCGCAACACTCCCCTTCAGATGCCGTTGTTGCCTCTAGTTCGGCACCATCCCCAGACTTCCAGCGTGCTGATTGAATGTATCCTTTGCCAACGGCTTCGTCATGATGTCTGCGACATTGTCCTCGGTTGCCACGTGGACCACCTTCGCCACACCCGACTTGACCACCTCACGCACATACAGATTTCGGATGTCGATGTGTTTGGACGACTTCAGCCGGAGCATTCCCTTTGTGTTGGTCACGCAGCTGGAGTTGTCGTTGCGCAGTATCGTCGGGCCATCCTGCTTGAAGCCCAGCCACTCCAGCATGCGCCGCAACCACACCAGCTCCCTACATGCATCCGACACGGCCACCGTCTCTGCTTCGTATGTGGACAGTGACACGCACTTCTGCTTGGCGCTCTTCCAGCTCACACAGCTCCGACCCACATAAAATGTCCATCCAGACGTCGACTTGCGATCTGCCAGGTCTCCAGCGAAATCCGCGTCGGCAAACCCAGACAGCTCGACCGAGTCTCCGCTGAAGACAAAGAAGGCGTCCTTGACGCCCTTCAGGTACCGGAGGATTCGCTTGATGTGCGTCCAGAGATGCTCTGTAGGTTCCGACACATGCCGCGATACAATTCCAACCGCGGCTGAGATCTCTGGGTGCGTGGTCCTGGCCAGATGTGACAGCATGCCAATCACCTCGCGTACCGGCTGCGACGTCTTGGGCCCACCAAACTCCAGAGTAGACGTCGGCATCGGCGTACCAACAGGCTTGCAGTCCTGCATGCCCACGCGAGCCAGCATCTTCTCAATGGCCTTGGTGTTGGAGATGTGGTAGTTGCCCGTGGCCTCGTCGCGATCGATCTTCATGCCCAGGAACGACTGGGCCTCGCCGAGATCCTTCATGGCAAACCGCGACTCGAGACCTTCCTTGAGCTGAGCAAACATCTTGTTGTTGGCCGTCAGCACCAGGAGATCATCGACGTACAAGACCACGATCACGAACGCCTTGTCCTGGCGCTTGATGTAACAGCACGCGTCCACCATGTCGCTGCAGGCGTATCCCATCTCGTCCATGGCGGTGTGAAACTTCTCGTTCCAGGCGAGTGGCGCTTGGCGGAGACCGTACAGACTCTTGATCAACCGCCACACGCGACCCGTGCCGTCGTTGAAGCCCATCGGCTGCTGGGTGTAGACCTCCTCCTTGAGATCGCCATGCAGGAACGCGGTCTTGACGTCAAACTGTCGCAACCGCAGACCAAGGATTGCCGCAAGGGCCAGCACAACGCGCACCGTCGTGTAGCTCGTCACCGGCGCAGCAACCTCTACATCGTCTTCCTGTTGGTCGCCGCGAGCAACCAGGCGAGCCTTGAGACGTCCATCGGCCTTCTCCGTGAAGATCCACATGAGGTCGATGACCGGCGTACCGTCTGTCGGGCGATCCACCAGCATGAACACGCCGTTCTCCACGATCGAGTCCCACTCTTCCTGAACAGGGCCGCCCCAGCGTTTGCGACTCTCAGCAGTGCCCATGGCATCCTGCCAGTAGACACGTCCATTGGTCACCACGAGCGCCTTGGCATCCACCCAGTAGAGCAGACCGTCCTCATCCTGCCGCAGCACCCTGCGCGTCATCTCCGTCTTGCCCATGAGCTGCAGCGTTAGTGCCGTGGGTGCATCTTGCGGCGGCTGTCGGCTGCCTGCTGCTCTCGCGGCTGGCGTCGGGGCTGCGGCCTCTGCTTCCCAGTCTATGGGCCTGTTGACTTGTTGAAAGTCGCGATCGTATGACAGCATCTGTCGGGCAGGCACAGCGTTCCTGTCACGTAGTCTCTCGCGAGCACCAGCTGGGTTCTGTTGTGCCGCTGGCTGTCGAGGCGCTCTTTGACGAAGCAGATCTCGGAAGAATGCTGTCAGCAGCTCGTTTTGCTCCGGTGTGGCCTGTCTGGGCACTGCTTGCTGCTGAGGCTGAGGCTCGACTGCGCGTTGGGGTGGTGGTGGTGCTGCATCTCCATGCTGCGGCTCCCCTTGGTCAAGCTCCCCTTGGTCAAGCTCCCCTTGGTCAAGCTCCCCTTGGTCAGGCTCCCCTTGGTCAGGCTCCCCTTGGTGCGGCTCCCCTTGGTGCAGCTCCCCTTGGTGCGGCTCCTCTTGGTGCGGCACCGCGGCATCAGGCCCGGCCGGCTGGTAGCCACCAGCCAGGCGATCCCCACCATCGTCGACATCCCCATCATTGTCGTCATCCCCATCATTGTCGTCGCCCTCCAGATCATCATCCCCATCGTCGTCGTCGCCCTCCAGATCATCATCGCCCTCCAGATCATCGTCCTCATCGTCATCCGCCACCGCCTCTGCCTCCAGTTCCGCCTCCAGAGCAGCGCGCTCCTCGTCGTCCGCAATCCAGAAGTCATCCTGAGCTGCGGCGGCAATCTACCCTTGCGCGCGCACAGGAGGCCGGGACCAGGTAGGCGCATCCTTGTCATCTTTAGCGGCAAACGGCGTGGTGAGCGACTCGTCGAACCGCATGCTGCGCGAGACGATCACGCGACGGGCTTCGAGGTCGTACAGGCGGTAACCCTTTGTGCCGTTCTCGTAGCCCAGGAAGATGCACTCGCGGCCGATGGCACCCGCCTTGTTCTGCGAATGCTGAGCGACACGGTTGATGGCGTACGCCGCGCACCCAAAGGCGCGGAAGTAGTGAATCCAGGGCTTGGCACCCGTCCACACCTCGAATGGCGACCGATTGTCCAGCGCCGCGTGGGGCAGGCGGTTCTGCACGTGCACCACTGTCTGAACAGCCTCAGGCCACCACCAAGCCGCCACAGAGCGATCCAGCATCACAGCACGGACTGACTCCATGATCACGCCAATCTTACGCTCCGCGATGCCGTTCTGAGCCGACACGCCAGGTACCGTCGTTTGATGCTTCATGCCCGTCTTGCGCATGTACTTGCCGAGACGACCGTGCACAAACTCTTGGGCATTGTCCGAGCGCAGCGTTCTGACCTTCTTGCCAATCTGCGTGTGGAGGAACCGACAGTACGCGATGACATGCTTGGCCGACTCAGACTTGCGCCGATGGCAGACGACATGCGAGTAGCGCGAAAATCCATCGACCATAACGGTAAAGTACCGCTTGCGTCCGTATCCCTCAGTACGGAATGGTCCGAACGTGTCGATGTGCAGGACCTCTCCAGCCCGCTTTGCGCTCGTCTCGCTGTGCTTGGGCATGGGTGCCGACTTTGCCTTGGCCAGGCTGCACGCGCGGCATAGCGACGAGCCCTTGGTAGCAGAGTGCTCCTTGACCATGGTGACACCACACGTGTGGTCTGTCACAATCGCCATGCGTGCCTCGCCCGGGTGGCACAGCCGCTGGTGTAGAATCGACTCCGACACGCGCTCGTTGGCATCCTGCACTGCCAGTGCAGTCTGCATGGGGAAGTTGAATCCCATCTCCTCAGGCGGTGGCGCCATCATAACAAACGCCTTGCCGACGACCTTGGGCATGAACTGGTACAGGTTGTTCACCAGCTTGGTTGCCATGAGTCGCACGCCGTCCTTGGAGATCACAGCACCGTCGTCCTTGAAGACAACGTCAAAGCCCAACTTGGTCAGGTCGTGCACCGCGATCAGCGTTGTGCCCAGGGATGGGACACAGAGCACGTCGACCAAATGAACATCTGACTCGAGGCCCTCCACAATGTCATGCAGCGCCAGAACGCCAGACCCCGTCACCTCCAGGTGGTGATTGCCAGCACCACACACGATCCCACGCCACGGCGTAAAGTCGCTGAGCACAGAAGCGCGCATGACATAAGTCTGTGTTGCACCGCAGTCCAGCACGATCGCGTTGCTGTCGAGGCTGTGAGCAGCTGCGAGTGCCGTGTGTGCTGCAACTGCCCGAGCAATGTCTGGGTCGACCTGCGGCTGCTTCTTGCGCGGTTCAGTGCCCATACACTTCCACGGCGACTGTTTTGCTGGACGAGTCGGGTAGGCTGATCCGGCTTCATTCGGTGCAAAGTTGACGCTTCTGTTGCTGCTGCCGCCCCTGCCACGACCACGTCCACCACCTCTGCTGTGCCAGTAACCGCGGTTGCCATGCCAGGGCCCCTGCGGCTTCTTGCACGCCCACTGCTTGTGGCCACGCCCCCCACAGTTGTAGCACATGACCTGACTGTCGTCTCTTGGAGCCGTCGAGTCGTCGCTTTTGGCAGGCACAGAAGTTGGAGCAACAAGCGCTGCAGTCACGGGCGGGACCTCGTCCATCGAGGATAGATGGTTACGGATGGTGGTCATTGACAGGGTGACTGTTGTTCCCTCAAGTCGCTCCAGCTTGAGATTCTCGAAGTACCGGTGAAGCATCTTGTGTGCCGGACGGTTGGCCGACATCACCGCTCGCTCGAACTGCGACAGCATCTGCTGTTCCTTGAACGCCTCTGCAGCTCGATCGGCCATCGTGCACAGCTCCTTGTGATGGTCGCACAGTGACTGAAGGCGCTTGAGGTAGGCCACGGCGGTCTCGTCTGAGTGGATCTTGGAGGAGGTGATCTTCTCGAGAGCCGCCAGGATGCTCATGTCGTTAGCGCGCAGGATTTTCTTCTTGAGCGCCGCAAGCACCTTGTCGAACGGCAGGTCCTTGTCGTCGACAATATAGTGCAGACTCTCGGCGACCATCGGGCGGAGGATATCCTTTGCCATCCTCTGTAGCAAAGTGTTCAGCGCCGCCGTCGTCATTGTCGACGCCATTGACGTTGTCGTCGTCGCAGACGACTCTGCTGCCGCTTTGCCAGACGGCGCTGCTGCCGCCGCCGCTTCGCCAGATGGCTCGTCCGCCATTGTCGCCAGAGCCATGAGCTGGCCATTCCCTTTTGCCGCCGTGTCTGTCAGCGTCCCCTGGAGCTTCTCCAGGAACACCGTCCATACTAGGCTGCCTCCCTCTTTCAGGAGGTCACTTCTCCTACTGCTGCTCGCAGAACCGTTCGTCGCACCTCCCAGTGCTACCATGTTGATTCTTGCCGTTGATGCTGCGACAGGCTTGCGAGGCAGTAGTTTTTCTTGTTGTATTAAAACAAATTTCCAATCCAAATGCCACTTTCACCATCCACTGCAACAACCAATCTGCCCCCCGCAACAGGAAGTGCGTGCAGAGTTCAACAAAGCAAATCAGACCATTCGGCACATACTTGTACGTTGCTGCATGACTTGGATGCATGTGCATATCTTGCCTTGAAGTGCCTAACTCGACCTACTGCCCGCTGGACAGAAAGCTGCTAGGGTGATTCAGAGGCAGTTGAACAAGATCATCCATCTTGCATGCGTACCGTTCCGGCGTCTATCGACTCCGAGTACGTCCTGCTTGCATTGGAGTGATGTGACATTGTGTACTGACAGCACCTTCTTTGTCAACCATGCCATTCCAGACCCAAACAAACAGAAAGCCAAGTATAAAGCAAAGGCCAACACCCGAGGCGTTTCCCCAAAGACGTTTGCCGAGATATGCAGCAATGCCAGAGACAAGCTGAAAACCCTGAGAAACCACGAGGTTCTCAAATTGATGACACTTGTCAAGCAGTGGGACGAGGCCATTGAACTGCTAGAGTCAATCATTGAGCAAGCCGAGGTGCGTCTTAATCTTCACTGCCTGTGTGTGTGCATGCAGTGACTTGGCACGATCACTCATTGCTCCGCTCGGCAGGAGGCTCAACATGCAAAGCAGGGCAAGCAACAGCAGCCATCCACCGACGGTCAGGCTGGTCAAGAACACCGCGAGGTGTTGAATGTCAATCAAGCTGCTGACACCAAGACGACGGTTAGTTCTGGCGCATCATTGGTGCTTGCATATGCATTGCGTGCACTCGGAATGCATTGCTCATGCTGCGTCCAACCTCCACAGGCACCACGCCAACTCACAGAGAAGCAGTTGAACGCGCTCAAGAAGAAGCTCGCAAAGGCAGCTGAAAAGGCCGAGGCGAGGAAGGAAAGCAAGGCCAACAGGACAAAGTCAGGCCGGCTTGCCCGCAGTAGTATACCTACTGGCTCGAGACGGGTGTAAGTGATGTATGCTCTGCCACGGGTCTTGAGTATGCTTGCTGACATGCGTGTTTTTGACAGATACGTGTTTCGCTCACGACGGGCACTACGTTTGAAGCTTGAGAAGATGGGCCGCATCATTACAGTGCGATTCATGACCCTCGTTGCGGCCATCGGTGAGAAAGTGCGAAAATCTAAAAGGATGCGACCAACCACCTGCTGCGACCACGACCAATCGACCTGCTGCGACCACAACCAATCGACCTGCTGTTGATGAGACTGATTGTCCAAGCTTCAGGAAGCTGCTGCAGGTACGATTTAGGATTGCCATTCTGCCTGTCTGCATTGCTTTGCATGTGCTGACTCAGAGGTTGGCGTGATATCCAGGCCTTGTTGTCGAGTGACTCAAAGAGCATCAAGGTGCTCGGCAGCGAAGCCAGGAAGACGCCAAAGAAATGGACGCGCCGTCTGATCGTCGAGGACACATTTGCAAAGGTGTACTCGTTCACGGTCGGTGCTCGGCAAGCCGGGCTTATTGTGATCGGCGCCCTCATTGAGGATCTGCTCGATCTCGACCTGGATGCGCCGCTCCCCCCCAAGTACCACATGTACAAGTGGTTCGAAGGAGAGCAGGTCAGGCACTGTTTCTTGGACCTGACTTCAAGGGCATCAACACCTCAACGACTGCACGGCATCGACGGCCTCGGCGGCGTGACCAAGGCGCAGTTCTTGTCTGGACAATTTACCCTCGGAAAGGACGTCCTTGCACGCCTCATGTACGGTTCAAGTTGTTACAATCAGGAGAGCATGGACCCTCGCTTTGGAGACCCGGTACAGCTGGCAACGGGCACGACGCTCGAGATCTGTCTGCACGAGAAGGTCGAGAAGCCCAAGACGGCCGAGGAGTCAAAGGACACTGAGGATGACGAGGACGCCGAAGAGTATGAGGACACTGAGGATGACGAGGACGCCGAAGAGTATGAGGACGTGAGGATGTCGATGAGTATGAGGACGCCGAGGACATTGACGATGCTGAGGACGCCGATCAGCCCGACATTCACGAGCAGCCTGAGCAGCAAGCAGCAGCAGCAGCACCAGCAGTGCCGACAGCCAACCAGCTGCTCACGGCATTCATCAGCAGCACCTCTGGTGGCCAGACGTCCGTGACCTGCATGCTGCGCCACTTGTCGTACATCTTTACTGGCAAGCAGATGGCTAAGCCGTTGAAGATGGAGACGACCAACGCGTGGATCGTCACGGCCATGCAGCTGATGTTCCATCGCGAATGGACGCGGGGGATGGTGCACACCAACGCGGTCAAGGTGTATGAGACCAAGAAAGGCAAGCAGCAGGACGTCGCG
Source organism: Entophlyctis helioformis (assembly GCA_025526915.1). NCBI lineage: Eukaryota > Fungi > Chytridiomycota > Chytridiomycetes > Chytridiales > Chytriomycetaceae > Entophlyctis > Entophlyctis helioformis. Next base: position 16,863 of record JAHLKH010000052.1, on the reverse strand, counting down.
ATCCCGAAGGACATGCGGCAGGACGTCGCGCAACAGCCGGCTCTACCATACCTCCTGGACGGCAGCTTCTGCCCGGACGCAGTGAATGACATCTTTAGCAACCTCGCCAGAGAAGTGTGCACCATACTCGCGCGCACTACATTGGAAGTCAGTTCGACCTGGCGGTTGATGCGGCCCTCCAGCTGGTACCCGGTGCATCTTACGCGCAGGCAGTAGCGTGGGTTAAGCACCTGAAACAGCAAGCCAAGGATGCCAAGGCCGCCAAGCTGCTGCTGCCAAGGCTGCTGTTGCCAAGCGTGCTGCCACCGACAACACCGAGTCAGGACCATCGGCGGCCAAGAAAGTGAGGTGCGAGAGCGTTGCGCCAGCCCCATCGACGGCCGCTCAGGATGCCACCCCTCTAAAGCAACTCACAAGAGAGACCGGTCCAGCACTCCGTCAGCCAATGAGGGTGCTGCGAACAAGAAGCCATGCCGCAAGAAGGACTGCCAAGGACGCCACGTCAAGCACGCCTTCAGACACAGGAGGGCAAGGTCACTGTGAGCTACCTCCAGCGTTGGACGTGCTTGCTGCAATCATGCTCGATGAGTCGCTGTCGCAGATCGGAAGGTTCAACGCGCTGGTCAACCTTGGTGGACAAGGAGCATCAAGCTGTGCCCACAGCCATCCAGCCGCGATCCATTCGTCCTTGTCACCGAGACCACGCTCTTTTGGTCGGTGATGGGGACAAAGGATGAGCGCATGAATGGCAAGCAGGATCCAGCACTGAAAGGATTGAGAGAGCAGCTCCTGGCTGCGATCAGCAGTAGGTCGCACTTGTTTATGCCATGCTTACATGATGAGATACTAACACTCCACTCTTCTCAAAGAGCCTGGCTCGCAAGCCTTGACACTCGAGTCATCCAACAAGCAGATCAAGCGCGCGTTCAGTTCAAGCCATGAGCTGTGCGTCATGGACATCCTGCTTCCTGGACTTGCCTCGGACAAACGACGGTATCAAACGCCGGCAGAGGCTCAAGCAGATATGGACGCGGCCAATGCCAAGGCAAAAGAAGACGCCGAAGCCAAGGCGACGCGAAGGCGAGGAGTGCATCTGGGATGACAAGGAGCGCGAGGAGCATATTCAGGCTGTGATCAAGGCCGTGCGTCCAGCGAGACCAACCAAGCGGACACGGCTGAGCAGCGTCATGACGGATGGATACACCATCTGCCAGCTGGCTCTCGATTATTGCACAGACCGTCCAGAGTCGCCTTGCAGTATGTGCGTGCTTGAATGTTTTGGTGTACACATTGGTTCTGACCACTGCCTTGCTCTGCAGGTTCCAAACGAGCATCCAATAAGGCGTTTTCTGCCCAGCTTCAAAGCCTCATTGATGTGACTAATACTGGTGACTGCGAGCCTGGTTACCTGAATGGCACATGAGTTGCTGTGCCAATCCAGACGCGCACTTGTTGTCCACACCAACTGACATGCCATCCACAGCCACCAAGCCAAAAGCGACCAATCCTGTAAGCCACTTGCATGCCAACCTCGCACTTTGGTGCACATGCATTGCACATTCCTCACTCATGTCATGGCATGACAGGCCCAGCGCAACTTTAATGCATCCCAGTGGCTGCCCAATGTTGCTGATGCCAACAATCTGTTCACTAACCAAAGCTATGAGACTGTTCGCGTTGTCAGTTTGATTAGGGCCAGCGGTACCTGTATGGCGCGTCCAGCATGCTGGTCAATGTCAAGGAGGAGACATACACGCTCGAGGCCAACTACGTGCTCTCCTCTGGCATGGCACGAGCCGAGCACAGCCTTCAGCGGTGGTATGCATGCAATGACTCTGCCACGCGCACTCTTGACCAGATCAACTCACAGTGCCTGCCTCTTGTGCCAGGCTCAACAATCGATATGCCAAGGCAACCGACGTCCACGAGGTCATTGCATTCAAGACAGCAAAGCATGCCGATCCAGGCGTCTCAGCAGGCGAGAGAGCCTTTTGGGATCTGCGCTGCCATGCGTACTGCACGCCATTCCTGAATGCACGGGTACGTTTTCTCTGCTTCTGGATGTCCATTGACATGGCCGCCAAGCTGCTTGATCGCCTGCTGATCGCACTGGATGGCATGGCATGGCGTGGCATTCCACAGAAGGTCAAGGCCAAGCGGTTCACCAAGCGCTGCAAGCGCATGTCAGATCGCGGACAGGCTCTTGAGGGCATCATGAAGCTGGCAGGATCGACCACTGGCAAGCGCGCATCAGCTGCGTCTCAAGGCTCCCTGTCGACCGAACAAAGTCGACAGAGGACAACATTCCTGTTGTGTGGGCATTTGGCATCGACTTTACAGGCCAAGGTGGCCGGCACGCTGTGTTTGAGAAGTTTCTCATCAGGCATCTGCGGTCGTCTGGATATGCCTATGTGCGTCTGATGCCACACTGTCCATCCATCCATCCATCCATCCATCCATCTGTGAACCAACTGACCACACGATCACACACACACACACACAGATCTACCGCTGCAACGAGAACCTGACCAGCCAGATGTGCCCGCAGTGCAAGCAGCGGATCCCAGACAAGAACCGCACCAACCTGCGGCGCTACGAGTGCACAGACTGCACGACCGTCTACCACCGCGACGTGCTTTGAGCCACCAACATCGGGATGGTCGCACAGGGACATCTGCTTTTTGGACACCGGCCGCTCTACTTGACACACACGCCAGTCGATCCGCCTGTCGTCCAGCAGCCTCCAGCACTGGATCAGCCTGTCGACCAGCGGCGTGCAAGACAGTCACAGCGACCAAGACAGCCACAGCGTCCAAGACAGCCACAGCGTGCCAGCAAGTCACGTGCCACTCCACGTGACAAGCCTTTGGCGCACTGACTTCCAGCACCACCACCAACACTTTGAATCGGGGCACCTCCCGATCGACCAATAGGGTCACTTTACGAAGGTGAGCATCTCTTTGGTATGCCTCGCCCGCCTGTCGTCGCATGCTCGTTGCTGACTCGAACCTTGAATCACGTGATATGTGGGCTTGCATTCGTCGCCTCTCGGGTCGAATTTAATTCCAAAATTCTTGGTAATTGTTTGAATATCGGGCCCAAAGCATTTGATGAAGCCACCACCGGGCCCAGCTGCCAAGCCTCGGTCGACTTTCAGATGAGCCTCGTGGCCTCACTCCAGCATGCTCAATGGCACCAAGGCCGTTCTGAGTGGCATACGGCGAACTCAGCTCCTGCACCAACATCCGGCAGCTGTCCCCGTCTGGCCATGCCCCCACGTGCTCCTGCTTCATGCGCTAGGGCTAAATGAAGCGCCAGCCTGTCCCTCGCTTCAGCTACCGGCTCATTCTCGTAGGCGAACGAGAAGGCCACTAAACACGCTCAGATCGACGACTCGTTCGTGTCGAACGAGCATGTTGACGACTAAAACACCGCCATTTCACAGGCAAACTGACGGACGGACGGAGGTTGAAGAGACCGCAGCTGTTATTCCTTTTGTTTCATCTCAACCAAAAGGACACGGCAGTAAACTCAACAATACGTCCATGCCGGCCTCGGTGACAGGAAGGCCGAGCCTGGAGGACAACACGCGCCGCAATTCGTCCGTCCAGTCAAGACCAACTCTGCCGTTACTGAGTGGGGCTCGTCCGTCAAAGTCTACGCCACTCGGCCGCCAAGACACGGTCGTCGCAGGGAGTGGGACGGATGAGACGTTGCCCAACATCCCGGTGTTTTTCGCCAGATGTCTGCCGCAAAGGCTGGCCACACACCTGTTCTCGACGAGCGCAGGCGTAAAGCCCGACAAGGCCTTCATGGGCAAGTAGAACTGTACTTGTGCTGTGTTGAAGCGAGGGTCGTGGGCCACGGAAGTCCTTGTAACTCTCCCGCCCGTTTATGCTTCTCTTGTGTCATGTACCTTGTCTTCCACAATTGCTAACTCAATTGTTCCGTTCATCACCGATCGCGACTTCCTCTTCTCTGCCCATTTCATACATGTCTCAGAGCATCGCCGACTTGGAACGCGATTCGCGCGTGTCCACAACATGTAAACTCCCACTTGCATAAATGCGTATGGCACACTGACGTCACGGCTGATCCAGTATCATTGGCACACCGGTCGCCTCGCGACGTCTGCTCGACCCATGCCGCTATCTGCGTCGACTGTGGCTTGACGGACATCGCAGATGGGGACTGGTGGTTGGCTTTGTCATTCCTGGCCTGTACTATGGCTTCAATCTCGGCTACAAGTATGGTGTCGGCAGCATGATGGCTGCACATGTGATTGCATCGACGCTTGTGGTGTTGCTCTCGGCCATGTTTGTGGATCTTGGCACCGTGTACACCTTCACAAGTGGCTGTGCGGCATACTCGTACGCTGCGTGTAAGTTTCAGCAATACCGCGTTCTGTTGTGATCCTGTGCTCATGAGTGGCATGCTCTGCAACCACTCTCCGGCTACTCCTTGGCCACCGTCGATCATCCTCCGACCACTCCTTGGCCATTCCATCGATCATCTCTCGATCATCCTCCAACCACCACTCTCTCATCCAGTCGGAGGTGTGGCGGCCACCATTGTTGGATACGCGTATCTGGTGAGACGCGGCATGCCTGCTGGTTGCCGAAACCTCAGTGACCACATCCCATGACTGAAGATCCGACACTCAACCATGCTCGCACCATGACAGATTGAGTTTCTGATGGCGACATCGTCCAACAATACTTTCATTGGTGAGCACCTTCCTTGCCACACAATACATGCTGACTGCACAGCCTCGCTCTCCTCTCGCCACAACTGACCATGACAACCGGCCGTGGCAATCACCATGCACCACACAGCCATTCTGTGCTCGATGCTGTTTGGTACTGCCGACAGCTTCGAGCCTGTCTACTGGGCCGTGATCGTCGTCTTCTGCGTCGTTCTCAATACCCGGCCGCAGCTGTACATGACCGTCAATGCGATCAGCACGGCGTTTGCATGCGTGTATCTGGTGTGCCTGCTGTGCATCGGTGCATCACGACTCGACTACTCGCGTGTGTTCCACACCGTCATGGCGGATGGATCCGTGTCGACGGCCATCTTCCCATACGGCATCTATGGCGTGTTCAACGCCATTCCGTTTGCATTGTATCTGTACATTGGCTTTGAAGGTGAGCCAGGCATTTGTCCGCGTGCTGATGTGACCATGAGTGCGACACACTCATCCATCCATCCATCCATCCATCCATCCATCCATCCACAGTCATTCCAGTGGCTGCCGAAGAGACGCTGGCAATCGAGACGTCCATGCCGTACTCGATGTGGTCAAGCACAGGCACGCTCGTCACACTCGGCACGCTCGTCGTGATCATCACAGCCGGCATGCCGCCAGGCGTCCAAGCACTGTCGGCGTCTGAGCTGCCATTTGTCGACAGCATGTCGGTCATCTTTGGCATCACGCCTGGATCGACTGCGCAGAAAGTGCTGATCGCGAGCATGATTCCAGGCATCGCGGTGCCGATGCTCAACAACTTTTTCGGCTGCTCGCGGTACGTTTACGGACTGGCGCGCGGTGGATACCTGCCGACATTCCTGGCCATCACATCCAAGGGCAACAGCACGGGTCATAACCGAGCACCAGTCATTGCGCTCGTCGTTGTTGGCTGCTTGGTGATGGTGCTGTGCTATGGCATGACGTCACCGTTCTCCATGCTCGATCTGTACCTGCTGAATGCGTCGACCATGTTTGCACTTGCGGCATACTTTGCTGACTCGGTCGTGTACATCAAGGTAAGTCGTTACGTATCATACAACTTCAATAAGGAGCTGACAGATGTTCAGCTTGCCAGCGGCAACATGCAACGCATGCCACGGCCGGCCAAGAGTGCATTCGGCATCCCTGGAGCAGTACTTGTGATGATCATCACAGGTGGTAGCTTCGGAATGCTCATGTACCTGCAGAAGCTTTGGCAGAACCTTGGCATTGCCGTTGCGATCTTTGTCGCATGCGTGATTCCGTACTATATCATCGTCATCAAGCGCAACCTTATCGAGACGCCAGAGAGCCTGTGAGTATTGCAAATGGTGCGCATGATAGGGTAACGGCTGATGGGTAAAATGTGCTCGGTTCAGGTTTGTTCGGCGTCGCATTAAAGAGCACCTAAGCGATGTTGTCAATAGCATCACAGCATCGGCTGCCAAGACAAGTCCGAAGCTCGAGCGCTCCATTTCAGTTCATGTATCATCAGGGCACCGATCTAATTCAAAGTCTGGCGATGAGATGTCCATACATATAACACCGCAGGGGTGTTACCAACCGATAAAGCCGGCCTAGACATGAGTGCCCTTTACTGCCTGCATTCTCGGACATGGTTGTATCCTGTGTGCTGTCCGTGTGTGCTGCCTCATGGCTTTGCCGTTCAGCGTGCTCGTTCAGCGTGCTCGTTTGGCTGGAAAGAGTGCAGCGTTGTCTGACGGCGCTCTATTGCTTCAGCACACTCACGATTCAACTCCGACCAGATGTGATTCGTGTATCGCGACCAACCGAGACTTGGCGGCACTTGTCCGTGTCTCGCGTTTCGCCTGCCAGGCTGGACAGCAAACGGGGACGGTGCAGACACAGCACCACAGTGGCCAATGCAAGGCAGCCATCGACAAAGCCTGATCAAACATCTGAAGGTGCAAGCATGACAGCATGCGGCTCTGTTCAAAGCCTCAACCGTATGCACCCGCACCGTCACGAGCTCTGCGCACAACACAACACAGCACAGCACAACAATGCTGCTCATCGTGAACAGCCGCGTCACGATGCTCGCGTTTGTTGTTGGAGAGTGCTTGGGCCGCGTGGCGTGTTGTCCGGTGAAGCGCACCCGTCAGCGTCCTCTTAAGCGACGGGTTCCCTCTCTCTTGTCTGCCTTGCCTTCTGCGATCAGTGGCTGCCCTCCTGCTCTGTTTGTCTGCCCATCCTCCTGTCTCGACGCACACTCCAATAGATCCAACGACCTCATCGCATGCACAGTAGCAGCACCAACACGAGCAGCAGCATAGCCATGCTCGCTCTCATACTCGCCTCATTTGCGTCTGTCGCCCTGCTGCCCTCTGCAGTCACGGGTGTTGTTCCAGTCGCCGCTGCTCCCATGCCGCACGTCCACTCTCACTCCCAACCGCAGTCTCTGTCGCCACTCGCCACACCAGACGAACCCAGCACGGCTGCAATCTCGATTGTGCCAGGCTCGCTTCTCGACCTGCTGCACAGACGCTTCGCACCGCTCGCTGCCGGCTCGCTCCTCGTGCCATCCGCATCATCGGCATCGGCATCGGCATCGCCATCGCAGGACGCCACTCGCATCGTTCCAGACGCCGCGTACATCCAGTCCCACACCGACAGCGCCAACAGCCAGCAGCAGTACGATGCAGATGTCGACAGCAGCAGCAATGCCAACTCGATCCACGCGTCTGCTGGCCAGACGCCGTCGCAGCCATTCACGTTCAACATCATCCTTGGTGCGATCCTGCGGTTCAAGGACATCACCGACCTGTTCAATGCGCCGTTCAACAACGCTGCTTTCATTCCCACCGACGGTGCGTTCCAGCGGCTCAATGCGTCGTGGCCGTTGTACTACGAGTATGTGTTTGGCAGCAAGAAGGCACTCAAGCGGTTCATCCAATGTGAGTGGTTTCCTCTCTCTGCCTGTCTGTCTCTCTGTCTCTTTGTCTCTCTGTCTGCTCCTCTCTCTGTCTCTCTGTCTCTCTGCCGCGCTCCATCTGTCTGTCTCTGTCTGTCGATCCATGCGTGCAGTGCATGCTTGTGGCATCGGCAGCTTCGCGTCTCGTCGCGTCCCGTCGTGTCCCGTCGCGTCCCGTCGCGTCCCGTCGCGTCCTGCTGCTGTCGCATATGATGCCACTCACTCACCTTCACAAACGACACGCACCACAAACACTGGCCACACCATTGCCACAGACCACGTCCTTGACAAGCAGTACAACCCAGTCACGACCACCAACCAGCGCACAATCGAAACCACGCTCTCTGGCGACCGTGTGCGGCTGGATGTGACAGGCGGTGTCATCCAGGCAGGCTCCGGGTTTGGCGACACGGCGACGGTTGTTGGAACCATGAGCGTGTACAACGGGTCGGTGTATGTGGTCGACAACGTGCTTGTGCCACCCAAGCGAGCGAGTGTGGCGGCAGTGTGGAAGGGTCTCGATCGGTTTGTTGCGTATGCCGCCAGTGCGCCGGGTCTTGTTGCGGCACTTGACGATCTGCGCTCTGTGACCATGTGAGTGCGACTGCAGTCTGCCTGTGGCTGTCGATTCGTCTGCTTGTGGCTGCCTGCCCGTGGCTACATGCCTGCCTGTAAAGCAATGCAATCCAAGCACCAGCAGGAGCAAGCCATCAGATCCACACTAGTGCCACTGACACGGCCGGCTTCCTGCACTCGACAGATTCGCTCCCATCGACTCTGCATTCACGGCTCTCACACAGATCCACCCCAACCTCGACCCATCGGCATCCCTCGGCCTCATCTCCGCCATCGTCAGCCTGCACATCAGCCGTCCACGTACCTACTTCAGCACCATTCAGTCGTCCATCGAGTTCCGCAACGGATCCACACTGCAGACTGCACTTGCCGGCCAGAACCTGACGCTGACGTTTGACGGCAGCAACGCGGTGGTGTCTGGAGAAGGCAACACGCTCGTGGCCAACATTGTCGAGACAGACATCTTGGTCGCGGGCGGCAGCGTCATGCACCTGGTGGATCTGGTGCTGCTGCCGTCGTCGTATGCGGTTGCTGTGGCCACACTCACCAACACGACGGTGCTGCCGACATTCGCATGATCCATGCGCATGGCGTCTGTTGGACTGTCGGCTGTCAGCCAGTCAGCCAGTCAGCCAGTCAACAGGTCAGCCAGTCAACCAGTCAGTCCTTTGGGTCTCCTCGCATGCGCTTTCCACAACCGACCTTGCTGCTTCTCTGCTCCTTGTGACTATCTTTCATACGGCATGCTGAGCTCCAATGAACACAGCCTTGCCATCGCATGCGTGTCTGTCCGTTCGAGCTGTCTGCTGCACGCCGCATCTTCACGCTGGTGTTGGTTTCCAAATCCAGCAGCAAAGACAGTCACGCTCCGTTCGCTCATCTGTCTGCATCGGTGCAGTCACAACACGACCAAATGCCACGACCATTCCTGACAGCGCTCGTGTGCCTCATCCAAGCCATCCAAGCCATCCTGCCCATCCTGCATGGTCTGCCATCGGCCGCCTCTGCTCTTCCACTCGCATCCAGCCTCCCACAGGACACACCAGCCGCACTGGATCTGCTCACTCTGCTCAAGAGAACACCACACGCGCTCGCCGACCGCGTCCAGCCACCAACACAGCCGCCAACGTGGCGCTCTGTCAACACGACGCTGGTCGAGTATCTGCAAAAGATCCAGCGCTCGCCCACAAGCAATGCGTCAGAGAGTGCGGCTCTCATTCTAGGTGTTGCTGACCTGGTCGAGTTCCTGGACAGTCCAGGCGCCGCATCAACGGTGTTTCTGCCAGTCAATGATGCGTATGCTGTGTTTGCTGCTCGTGAGCCGGATCTGTATGTCCAGTCGCTGTATGACCCCAGCGTGCGTGACAATCTGCTGCGCTGTGAGTCGTTGCATGATGGCGTGATGGCCCTGCGATGGCATGATGGCATGATGGCTGGATGGCTGTCCGACGGTCTCGCTGCATGCAACACCACCAGACACTCACGCGACTGCCACCAACAGACCACGTCTTGCAGGATGTGTTTGATCCACAAGGCACGCCGATATCGCCATCAACGGTTGTCAAGACGCTCTTGCCGACACAGTATCTGCGCGCAGACATGGACAGCAGCGGCATCACCCGACTGGGTCTTGGATATGGCGACGATGCCGCATCCATTCTCGAGACCATTGCAACCACCACGGGAGTCGTGCATGTCATTGACGGCGTCTTGCCGCTGCCACGACCGTTTGGGACGACGCTGCTTCGAGCCGGGCTGTCAAGGTTCCTTGAGTGGCTGGTGGCACCCAGCGGCCTTGGACCGTTCTATGACGGCCTCACCACAAGGATCACCGTGTGAGTCGATGCTGCTGCGGTTGCTGCCTCGTAGGCCATCCAAACATGATCCGTCAGTTCATGTCTGAGCGACCGCACGGTGCCCGCCGTTGATGAGCGTGTTGATCTCAACTCACCATGCACTGAGCGACAGACTGGCGCCAACAGACGGTGCGATCGATGCATCACAGTTGCTGAACGGCACCAGTCCATCGCGGGGTCTGCTGTCCAGCCTCGTTGGCTTCCACACCATCGCACTGCCATTCACGGCCAGCGACATTGCACGGCTCGCCGTCCAGAACAACGCCACGCTCTTCAACGTCACAACGACGCTTCCAGGCGAGTTCTTGCTTCTGAGCACACCTGACCGTGGACGCATCATGCGGTTCAGCGGCCGTGGCAACCAGGCATTCATGGGCATCAGCCATGCAGACCTTGTGTTCTCGCAAGGCGTCATTCATGTGCTGGATGGCGTGCTGGTTCCTTCCAGTGCAGCTATTGCAGCGGCATCGTCAGACAACTCGACACGCCTTCCACTTCTTGGCAGCATCGACTGAGACGAGTGCAATGCCTTGCATGAATGAACACGGCGTGAATGGCTTGGTGGACCCATCACACGACGCGACTCGTGTGACTTGGAGCGCGTCGTGCCAGTTAAGGTATCTGCTATGCTAACAGTGGCTTTGGACCAACGTGCAGTGATGCGGCTGTGTTGCAGTTGGTGATGGGGCTGTGTCATCTTTGATGGTAGGCGAGCCCGGACCGTGCTGGCTGTTTGTTGTGCTGTTTCTGCTGTGCTGTTTCTGCTGTGCTGTTTGCTGTGCTGCTGTTGCGGCTGGCAGTATAAAAGAGACGTGGCCTGCCACGAGTCAACACAGCATCCGTGCGTTCATCATGAAACCAACAAGCATCATCGCAGCTCTCCTTGCCTGTGCCGTCTCAAGCGTCGTGTCCCTGCCAAGCAGGCCTTGGGAAGTTGAGAAAGGGTCGTCTTCGCCTGCCCAGACAGCTGCCCTTCCAGCCCCACCGACCACGCCGGCCTCCAAGACGTCTTTTTCAGGCACCATCTACGAGTACATGACACGAGACACAAACGTGACATCTGGCGGCAGCGACATCACTCGGTTTATTGGCCGTGTTCTGCCCATCAGTTCGCTTGTTGAGACGCTCAAGGACTCTGCCGTTTCGACGACCATCTTTGTTCCAAACAGAGTTGCTTTCGAGGCGTTCGAGGTTGATGAGCCAGAGCTGCGAGCTGGCTATCTTGCTGACCCGGCGGCCATGAAGCGCATCATTACGTGTATGTTTGCTATACGCCAAACCAGTCTTTGTTGTTTTCGCATTGCGAGTCTGTTGGCACCATCGCAGCTGGCTTATGCATTTTATGGCAGATCATGCGGTTGCCGGCTTCTATGACATAGCACCGCCCGCATCGCCATTTTGGGTGAATCTGGTCACGCTTTCCGACGGCCGGCCGCTCCAGGCACAGGTTAATACAACTGGCGTTGCTCGCGTGGGCCTTGGATATGCTCGCGGCTCGTTCGTCATCGAAACAATCATAACCAGCAACGGTGTCATTCACATTGTCGATGCGATTGTGATGGAGCCCTTCTCTTTTACCAACACGCTCAAGAGAGCAGGATACACCGAGATGGAAGGCGCGACGTTTGCTGCAGGGCTCGAGGCAACACTCGATGGACTGGATCGGCCCGTTACCATGTAAGTGGCTTGTAGCGCAAGTCGTGCTGTTACAAGTGATTGTGTTCTGACAACATTATGTCGACATGAACGCGACCTGGGGCCTCAGAGCCGTCCCATCCAACGATGCCTTTGCTGTCTTTGCAGCGTCCCTCAACAGTAGCAGCATCCCACGGGGTGTTCTCTCGGCCGTTATCGACTTGCACATTGTGCCGACGAGATACTTTTTTGCCGACATTGTTCGTCTTGCAGGCAACTCAAGCGTCACGACTGGTACAGGCTTTCCGTCAGGAGAAGCCCTTACGATCAGCGTCTTGCCCACACTTGATGTTCTGATTGCCGGTGCTGGCAACGCTTTGCCCGCGAAAGTGGTAGCTTATGACACCATCTTTGCAAGCGGCGTCATCCATGTTGTTGACACTGTGCTGCTGCCATCCATGGAAGCTCTCAGCAAATACGCAGCAGTGACGGAGACCGTCTTCCCTGTCCTTCCACCTGTGGCTGTTTAGAAAGGGCAGGCACGAGCAGCACGGCCAAATGGCCAGCGCCATCTGAGCCCACCTGATCGAATGAAAGACTTGGTGCAAGAGCCCTCCGCGTTGTTATTCACGGCCGGCAAGAACGACCGCGTTGTGTGCTATTTTTCCGCGGTTGCGCTGAGGCGGAGGCGGAGTTGACCTGGTGCGGATCTGGCTTGTGGCATGAGCGGGCAGAGTGGCGTGCTGGCTGTAGTCTGGCTGACAATGTGACTGGGAAGACACAAGATCTGTGAGCATTCGGATCGGTGGGGCGGCGAATGTCCATACCAACGGCTCATGTCGACGAGCTGAAGCTGAGCTGAGAATGACGAGTGTGAGTGGCGTGTTGAAGCGGGCGCTGGGCGGAGCTTGGAGAGGCACACCTGCAGTGAGTGACGCAACCATGAGAAGCGCAAGCGTGAATGGCGCACTTGCCCCCCGCATTCTCAGGTGCGGCCCTTGACGCAATGATGCTCACGGAGCTTGCCATGCGATGCCCGGTGCATACGATGCTTGGTGCATACGATGCCTGGTGCGGAATTCATGCTTGATCACTTGCGGCGTATCTGGGCTCGACAGACCCCCCAGCATCCAAACGTCCCAGCACGGGAAGGCCGCAGAAGCATTCGCAGGCAAGCACAGCCCAGGCGGTTCCTCCGATCTGCGATGGTGCGGAACTCGTGCCCATTCATCCTCCGCCGCCCACTTGCGTCAGTGGCACTGGCGCAATGCTCATTCCATCGACAGTGGCGCTTGAGCAGCTGAGGAGCCGAGCACCTGCGGAGGAACTGGCGTGCGAGCGCATGCTCCGCCGGGCTGTCCGCCGTCCAAGTATAAAACGTGGTGGCATTCCCTCAGCCCTCTTGGCCCATCTCACACGCAGACAAGCATCGCTTCCAACCAACCAACCAACCAACCAACCAACCAATCGCAAAGATGTTCGCCAAGCTCTTCGCTGCCGCCATCCTCGTCTCGTCTGTCGCTGCACAAAACGCACTCCAGATTGCTGCCAGCAACTCGGACTTTTCGACGCTCGTGTCGCTCGCCGGCAAGTTCCCGTCCATCGTGGGTGTCCTCAACGGCACCAGCACCATCACGGTGTTCGCCCCCACCAACGCCGCCTTCACCAAGCTGGAAAGAACCTCGCCTGCTCTCTTCAGGGCCGTCACGTCTGACGATGCTCTCCTGACCACGGTCCTGACCTGTGAGTCAAATGCATCCAATGCAAGTGTGGCTGTGATGCAATGCACCGCGCTGACCGAATTCGCGTCGCTCCTTGCCGACTTGCTTGCACCTGTCAGACCACGTCCTGGCTGGCACTGCTTTTGACCCCACCAAGGCTGCCGCCCGCAACTTTGTCAAGACCGCCAACGGCGCCACTCTCCGTGCTGATGTCGCTGGTGGCGAGGTCACGCTTGCTTTCGGTCTCGGCACCTCCAAGGTCACTGGATCTGTGACTGCCACCAACGGTGTTGTTCACATTGTCGACACTGTGCTCGTTCCCCCGTCCAAGGTGTCCGAGACTGCCGCTGCTGCCAACCTCACCTCGCTCGCTGCCGCTCTCACCAAGGTCGACTTCATCTCGACTGTTGACGGCCTCAAGGACGTGACCATCTTCGCTCCCACCAACAAGGCGTTCGACGACCTCAACGCGTTTGCTGCCAAGAACAACCTGACCATCACCGACTCGATCCTCTCGGCCGTCCTCAACTACCACATTGTCCAGGGTACCGTCTACTCGACTGCCATCACCGCCAACGTCATCAAGGCCACCACCGCCAACAATGGCGCCAGCGTTGATGTGGCTCTGAACGGCACCGACGTCACGGTCAAGGGTGCCAGCAATGTCACGCCTGCCAAGGTCGTCGTCGCCGATGTCCTCGTTGCCGGCGGTGTCGTGCACGTCATTGACGCGGTCCTCCTCCCCGACCTCACCAAGATTGTCGCTGGCTCTGGCAAGAACGGCATCAACCTGCCCTCGTTCATTTCCAACAACACGAGCTCGCCCTCGCAGCCGCCCAAGTCTCCCAACTCTGCCAACAAGGTCGCAGCTGGTGCTGTCGCTGCCCTTGGCGCTGTTGCGGCAGCCATCCTTGCGCTTTGAACATGACCGTCTGTCTCTTTGCCTGCCAGACTCCTGCCACATATGCATCCCCTCTGGATCACACAATGAACTGGGCTTCTCATGCAACAGCCCATTTTGAAAGCAAGCAAGACTGGAGTGGAGCTGATCATGCCATGGCCGGTTTCAGTCCGTGGTCTGCATGGTCGACCAGTGGACGATGTGCATCCGCGGTCATGCAACAAACCTTGACTGCTCTGTGGCCCGTTTGGTCGATCGGGAGGATCCATCGCCCTGCTGGCTGTGGCTTTGTGTGCAGGTCATTGTCCAGCCATGTGTCGACCATGTGTGCTGTGTCTGCGAGTGTCTGCCGCTGCAGATGGCATTGAGATGGCTTCCATGCAAGACCCCCCACAAACAACTGATGAATAACGTCCATCCACCAGGATCGACCATCGATGCGGAAAAAACGCCGTGCCAAGCACTTGCGCCACGTGACCCTGCCAAAAAAGTTTTGCGAGATCCACCTCGGGGACGACAGCCGTTTTTGAGGTTCCGCACACACCCAACATCTGAGAGAGGGGTGGGCAATAGGGCGAGGGATTGCCGGCAGTTGCCGGCAAAATGCCCGACATCCAAACAATTACCAAGGATTTTGGAATTGGATTTGACCCGAGAAGCGACGAATGCAAGCAAGCACATCACACGATGGAAGGTTCGAGTCAGCAACGAGCATGCGACGACAGGCGGGCGTGGCACATCCACATGCATGAGCGGCTTACCTTTCATTATTATTGAAATAATGATGTGATAAGTGACCCTATTGGTCGATCAGGAGGTGCCCCGATTCAAAGTGTTGGTAGTCAAACAAGTCACTGTGTGGGATGCAGGTCAAGTGACTTGAGGGCAGGCTGTCTGTGTGCTGGTCGCTGCTGGATGACGGATGGACCGTGTCTTGAACGCTGCTGTACAGCACGTCTTGAATACCACAGGACGGCAGCATGATCTGGTCCCATGAGGCCACATGCGACTTGAAAGGAAATGGAGCACGACTTGCACGCTCCTGGATGTCAGCCTGCATTCTTGCAATGCCTGCAAGGTACTCTGGCGTGGCTGGATCGTCACTGGCTGGCGTGTGCGTCAAGTAGAGTGGCCGGTGTCCAAAGAGCAGATGCCACAGTGCGACCATCCCGATGTTGGTGGCTCCAAGCACATCGCGGTGGTAGACAGTCTCGCATGGTATGCACTCGTAGCGTCGCAGGTTGGTGCGGTTCTTGTATGGGATCCGCTGCTTGCACTGCGGGCACATCTGGCTGGTGAGGTTCTCGTTGCAGCGGTAGATCTGTGTGTGTGTGTGCATGATCGTGTGGTCAGTTGGTGCATGATCGTGTGGTCAGTTGGTGCACAGATGGATGGATGGATGGACAGTGTGGCATCAGACGCACATAGGCATATCCAGATGACCGCAGATGCCTGATGAGAAAGTCCTCAAACACAGCGTGCCGGCCACCTTGGCCTGTAAAGTCAATGCCAAATGCCCACACAACAGGAATGTCCTTCTCTGTTGGCTTGTCACAGCGGCCTTGAGACGCAGCAGATGCGCGCTCTCCAGTGGTTGAGCCTGCCAGCTTCATGATGCCCTCAAGAGCGTTTCCGCGAATAGACATGCTGTTGCTGCGCATGGTGAACCGCTTGGCCTTGACCTTCTGTGGAATGCCATGCCATGCCATGCCATGCCATGCCATCCAGTGCGATCAGCAGGCGATCAAGCAGCATGGCGGCTGTGTCAATGGGCATCCAGAAGCAGAGAAAACGTACCCGTGCATTCAGGAATGGCGTGCAGTATGCATGGCAGCGCAGATCCCAAAAGGCTCTCTCGCCTGCTGTGGCGTTTGGATCGGCATGCTTTGCTGTCTTGAATGCAATGGCCTCGTGGACGTCGGTTGCCTTGGCATATCGATTGTTGAGCCTGGCACAGGAGGCAGGCACTGTGAGTTGATCTGGTCATGAGTGCACGTGGCAGAGTCATTGCATGCATACCACCGCTGAAAGATGCGCTCAGCATGTGCCATGCCAGAGGAGAGCACGTAGTTGGACTCGAGGGTATATGAAAAGTCTCTGAGATCAACCAAGATGCTGGACGCGCCATACAGGTACCGCTCGCCCCAATCAATGCCGACAATCCGCACAAACCGGTAGCCCTTGTTGGTGAACAACTTGTTGGCTTTGAGGATGTTGCGCAGTCGCTGTGAGGCGTAAAAGTTGCGCTTGCCCTGTCATGCCATGGCATGAGTGAGGAATGTGCAATGCATGTGCACCAATGCGCGAGTTTAGCATGCAAGTGGCTTACAGGATTGGGCGTGTATGGCTTGGCGGCTGACGGGTTGGCTGGATTGGCGGCTGTGGATGGCATGTCAGTCGGTGTGGACAACAAGTGCGCGTCTGGATTGGCACAGCAACTCACATGTGCCATCAAGGCCATCATCCAAGCCATCATCCAAGCCATCATCCAAGTCATTGTCATCATGAGCAAC